>JBCAUA010771954.1:2167-14893 GCA_038406235.1 Peronia verruculata
CCCCCCCCCCCCCCCCCCCCCCCCCCCCCCCCCCCCCCCCCCCCCCCCCCACCACACTCCTTTCTATTTGGTAAAATCACTTTGACATCCCTGTAATTATACATTATTTGCATTTCCATGTATTATAGTGGGTCTTGTGAAATATAAAACATATTAGATGATTATAAATTACACATTTATTTTAATGCATTCAGTTAAATGTCATGGAATACAGTTTTGATTTTGTTTTCGGTAAAATATGAAATGAAATTCTGATGAGATCTTCACTATAATAATTAGACACTGAAAGAGGTGTATTAAGAGAAGTATTTTTTTCACTGCTTGTTCTCTCTCTATATTACAATAGCCATTCGTGGTATTCAATATAGAATGCCCCACAGATTGGTATCTTTCTGTATACATTTGGCATTATGCCAAATGTTGTGTGTCAAAGGACTCTTCATCTATCCTGATTACAATAAATTCAAATTGACTATGACTGCTTACTAGAATAACATATTTTTAAGAGTCATCATCTTTCTCAAAGGTTATCAGAATGAGTCGTGCCTAAATTTGAAATGGATTATATGATCATAATCATGTCAGGGTGTACATATTCTCAAAGCATTAGCACTTAAAATTTGTCTGTGTGTGTGTGGTGTGTGTGTGTGTGTGTGTGTATGTTTGTTTATGTGTATAAATCATTATTTTAATGCTATAGTTTTTATATAAACTGGAATTTTCCAACATTTATGTAATTCAGTTTTCTGATAATCAGTTTTCATATCTTGACTAGGGAAGGCAACATCCACTGAATTATTATCACAGTGGACAAATTTATCATTGTCGCTTTTAAATTTTAAAGATAACATTTTATACTTTGTTGCAATGTCATCAAAATGATATATCTGTGATTTTTGTTGAATTCCCAAGACCAGCTCACACATACATGAGAAAGGGCTGAAAAACAATATTGGGAAATATAATTATAAATTTCATCATCCACAGCTTATACAAGAGAGACTCCAGAGCCATATTCCTCTATGTTCAAGACATCTCTGATGATGACTACCACATTTTCTTCTCATCTGATGTACAGGCACAGAGGTGAGCATGATTATGTCAGTCTCACAGTTATTTATGACATAGATGAATCATATCTTGAGTCTTTCACATTGGCATATGGAAACAAAGCTGACATAATAGCTCCTTGGTTTGGTCATTTTTTATTTATTTATTTATTTATTTTTTTTGTTGCTGTTGTTTGGGATTTTTATTTTTTAGGTGTGTGTATACCTAAAAATATTTTGCATTGAAATATTTCACTTGAAGTTGGGACAAAGACTTTTACCATATTACAGTTAGCATTAAAACAAGAAATAAAGAAAATTATGAATATTAGTAGAATAAGTCATCTTTCTGTGAATTAATTTCCTTTTATTTTTAAATCATGAAGCAGATTTCATCAAGCACCAAATGCACATTAAAATTCTTTTACAGTATTACAAAATATGTTTCATTGCTGTTGGTTTTGCATAACAAGTTGGCAACAATAATAAATAGTTCAGTAGCAGTTTAAATGGATATTCAGTTTGTGTTCCCTCAAAAAAAAAAACAGCTTCAGGAGACTGCAGTTTGTATAATAGACTAGTTTGCTTGTCTGCAAAGCATGTATATATGGAGAGCTTGGAGAAATTTGAGCCACCTGTTGCCAATCAGTGGAGAGATGTTCTTGTATCCAACACCTTCTGTTCTTACACAAGGGAATTATTGATTGAAACAGCTTATTAACCACTATTATTCCCTCATTTCACCTTATTTGTCTCTCTCTCCCTCCCTCTTTTCGACTTTGGTATGTTACACTCATCTCTCAAGAACTGTGTTTTCTGTGACAGGTTTTCATTTTATGATGAATGAGGTATTCTGTCATTTTTCTCTTTTCTTTCTCTGTGTCTTTCTTTTTCTCTCTCTGTTTCTCTCTCCGGCCTTTAAGTTCTTATTAATTTTATGGTATCTCCTCAGTGACCAATATGGTCATTTCTCAGTTTATCTTCAGTGACAGGTTTTCACTTATAATGAATGAATCATTCTGTCATGTTTCTTTTATCTCTCTGTTTCTCTCTCTCAGTCTGTCTTCATTCTTTTAATTCTTATATATTTCATTGTATTATCTCTGTGGCCAGTAAACCCATTTCTCAGTATGTCTTATGTGTGAAATTTTCATTTTCTGATAGTGAAGCAGTCTGTCTCTCACATTTTTCGTCTCTTTTCTCGTTCTTTTTCTGCTTTTGAGTCTTGTTAATTTCATGCTGTTTTCTCTGTGCCAGGTTTTATTCCATGATGAGTGAGCTTGCCACCAGTCCAGACTGTTTGAATGATGAGGATGACATAGAGGATGTTGTTGATGTAAGTGAACCTGTCAGCTTACTTTTGCTTTGTTTATTGTTACATGTGATATATTGCTACATGTGATACACTGTTGAGAGCATTAAAGAATGATTGGTAAGATGGATGAATGTCCTCACATCAGTAGTTTGGTGTTAGACTCCGCAGCACTCTCCTTTTTCCAGTCCGTGAGCTGAGTTCTCCCTTCCCCCATCTCATTTTTCACATTTTGAGAAAGTTGATGAGTTGTGTTTAGCAACTGTTTTTGTACGTAGGAGATAGGACAAAATGATTTTCAAAATCTACCTGTTTGGGCAAGTGAAATAATGACATTATGTGGCAGATTAACTATCTCTTTTTCACTCTTTTTCACATGACATATATATCTCCAAATAGCCCAAAATGGAGATAGGACAATAAAGAACTGAGCTTGTGAGTGGTCTATGTACTACTGTACAGATTCTTACTTTAAACCATCAACATACACATAGAAAACAATACATTTGCGTGATTTTTTGCTTTAACCTGTCCATAATACAGTATAACTAATTCCTGGTGAATTTTTCTGCAATTGCCTGAAATTTTGTCAGGCAATCTTCTTCTTTCAAAGACTTGTTTTAACACACATAAAACTGATAATGGCATCTATGAGACATTTGTATGTAGACAAGTTCCTGAACTGGAGTAAGAAAAGTAGACACACTGTTAGTTTTGAAATAAATATAAAATGTTTGCTTTTTTTGCATGTGTTATGATAAGTTAAACAAGCGTGGATGAGACATGCAAACAATACTAAATGATCAGATTCAAGTTTTAAGGAACTGAAGTTTTCTTTTACAATCCCTATGTTTTGGTATTTTGTCTGTATTTTGTTCATTTTTGTTGGGTTTTTTTTAGTACAATGAGGAAATGGGCAGGAGAAGGGTTGCCTCATTGATATGACAGAAGCATCTTACACAAAAATGAAAAAACAAAAGAAAAGACAAATCAGTTTTGTAAGATTGAGGAAATCATGACAGAGTATAGACTTCAACACTTGTAGTTAAATTCAAGTCTTTCAAACTTAAGATTGTTTTAGGATAATTCTATGAATTTGTATTGAAAATTGCTATTGACTCACGATTCTTCTTCTACACTGTGCTCTGATGCCTGCTGGATTTAACCACCCATGAAGGAACTATCAAATGGACATGAAATTAATCTTCATGTATTTTAGTGTAAGGTTTTATTTTTTTTTATACTAGATGGTGTTCTTCCTTTCTGTAATTCTGAGGTGAAAATTTATTTTTGAGTTTCAGCTGGTGGCATGTTGTTAATACAACAGTCCTGTTGATATACAGCAGTCTTATGTCCATGAAATTGATTAAGTATATCTGTGAAATTGATTAAGTAAGACAAATTGATGAAAGCTGTTATCTGAATTAGCTGTCTTGTTTGATTTGGGCGAAAGGTGTAAGTATTGTAATCTTGATTTTTAGCAAATTCGTAATTGTGCAGCTCATTTTTGCATTTCAAATCTTATATGTATTGATCATTTTCAGATGTTTAATATAGTTGTCTAAAGGACATTGCAGAAACCAATAAAATGAATAATTTTGGATACATGGCCTTGACTGTTAAACACACCTTAAAATTTTTCACTTTCATAGCAAACTTATCTGGATCACACTTGATATTTTGCATTTGATGAGTTTTTAGATTTAAGGCGTGATGTGTCAGGGGCAGATTGGGTCAAAGGTTTGCTCATTATATTTTGCATTTTATTCCTCACAATATAACATACTACAATGAGAAAGTTCTTAATTTATCCTGCATTTAAGCTTGCACTGTTGTTTCTGAATCATGAACATATGTAATAATAATCCTGATATGCCAATAGTAGCTTTATTGACGTTTTAGGGTTATTCCTATTAGTGCTAAGATGTGAGAAATAGAACCTCTGAGGTCTAAATGAGGTTTGGAATCAGTTATTACTACTTGTTCTATAATCAGTAGCTAGACTGGTTTTGATTGTATTATTTCACGAGACTGTGACAAAGTCATGAATTGTCGTGTGATTATACACATCAACAACAACCCTTTTTTTTTTTAAAGGTGCATACATATTGAACTTAACTGATTCAGAATACCAATGAAATAAATTTGAGCCTCCCGTCAGTAAGAAAAAAGAAAGTGTCAATGGAAAAATAATATTGTTCGTAATCAAAGTCCACAAACTCACCACCATTCATAACAGACCCATGTGACATGCAGTGACTACCAGTGAGTGACTGATATTGAAAGAAAAGAGCAAGTGAAGTATTTGTGTCCCTGGCTTGGGAGAAAAACAGATCAGTGCAACTCATTTTCTGACTTTTGCATAGCACTGGGTTTGGAACAACCTTTTCAAAATTGATTAATGATAAGAAAAAAAGGAGAACTGTACAGCTGAACTGACTACCATAAAACCCTTTGTAGTATTGACTGGTGGAGCAGCTTTAAGACTGTAGAGATAGAGACCTGGTAACAGTGACCTACTGACCAAATATGCTATCAGCTATCTCAGCTGTTTGGCCCATGCTGTTCTGCCTGTGTTTTATGGATCAATATCTGGAATAAGTGGTTTATCATTTTGTGCCCTGAATTTTCCCACTGTGCTCAAGTGTTCCCACTGTGCTCAGTTGTAGTTAGATGGTGGTGTATCATGACAGGACCGGTGCATTTGGTGTTTCCATTTGATGTATGTACATTTACTGTGTAAATAATTACTGGATTTTATCATTTTGGCCATCAGGAGCCCTGCAAGGTTTACTGATAGTTCAAAGTTGGATCATCTGTGAACTGTTGAAAAATAGACATCATATTGCTGTTGAGATCTAAATTTACTATGGAAATACTTAAGAAAAACACAGTTTGAAAACATTTTTGATGGTTATAATCTTGATATTCAAGTCACAGTCAGTGTTAAATGCTGATTACTTATGTTTGATCCTCACCAGTATGTGTATGACCTGGATGACAAGGGTGGTCGGATACTCCTGGGTCGAGGAACTTATGGTGCTGTCTACGCAGCCAGAGATAAAAAGACTCAAGTGAAGGTGGCTGTCAAGGAGGTGCCAGAGAAATTCCAACAGTAAGTAGATGACTAGTTGTCTTGTTATGTAGATAATAAAAAGCCTCATATGTTGCACTACCAGGTGAAATGATTCACATGTCAAAGGGGATTTTGTTGTGAAAATTGGAGTTGACTGACCATGGGATCATAAGATTCAAATTTAAAATACAAATATCTGAGCATAAAAGAGTCAAAGCTAGATAATTCTACTCTCCAAATTAATGGACACTCATTTGCCTTTCCATTATCACTAATGACACTGTACATGAAAAATTGGACATCCCACTCATTTCATCTGACTGCTCAGCATGTACAATAAAGGAAATTCAACAAAAGTTGTGAATCCCTCACCATTATAATTTCAGCATTTAAAATTTTTTATTTTTTTTTTAGAAATCTGCCATTTTATGAGAAAGTTGTGTTGCATTTAGTACAGAAGAAATGAAAATATTTTCTGCACAAGGAGCTGATCCTAGAAACACATGCAGCACATCAGATCCTAACTTCATTTCTTTGTTTGCAACATACAGCCATGAGGGCTGGGACAAGATAGATGTCATGAGAAATTGTTTGCATCTGTTAAATATTTTTTTTTTTTCCAATATATGTAGCATGTCCAGATGAAATGAACAAATCGTGAGCTCAGTTCTCTGTTGCCCTATCTCCATTTTTCACCATTTGAGAAAATTGATGAGTTATGTTCAGCAACTGTTTTTGTACATAGGAGATAGGACAAAATGATTTTCAGAATACACCTGTTTGGGCAAGTGATCGCTGAAATGACCACAGTATATGGTAGATTTACTAGCCCCTTTTCACATGACATATATATCGCCTAAAATGGAGATAGAACAACAAAGAATTGAGCTTGCGAAATGTCTGAGGGGGACTTGAGCAATAAAACTAAATTTTACTAACCATTGGGGTCACAGGTGTTGACATTGAATGTGAATATTTTTGCACACAATAGTTGTTGCTAGAAAATTTCGTATCAAAGTACGATTAGTTCCCTGTTATAATGTCACCAATGTAAAATTTCACATTCAAATTGGTTTACCTGGTGGCACAACATATAAGTAATCTTATCACCTTGAGAACAAACAGTAGAACAAGTTATGTTAATGGGTTATGGTATGCAGGTCATCTTACCAGGAGGAATAAGATAAACCATTTCAACCTAGTGCTTGTTCAAAAAGCCATTATCCAAATATAAAATGTTATTGTAATTACCAGTATGCTTTACTCTTATTTTTCACGGCCTTTTTTTTTTTTTTTTTATAGTTATCCAAACAGTACAGCCTGTTCCTTAGAGAATTTGATGGAAATTATGAAAAAAGCAGTTTGTTTTAATGTGACATTTGGCTCCTTCATTGTCTGCTTATTTCCATTTGTCTGCAGAGAAGTCCAGCCTCTACATGAAGAGATCAAGCTCCATATGCGACTCAACCACAAGAATATTGTGAGATACTTGGGCTCAGTCAGTGAAGAAGGTTTCTTCAAGATCTTCATGGAACAGGTCCCGGGAGGTGGGAACATTTCCTAACCTTTTGCTATCAAGCTGTTTCACCTTTCAGAACTGCTGAATATTGTCACAACCCATGTACATCTATTTTATTGTCTCTTTTAAAATCCCTCTTGTTAGCTTTTAACTCCTTGAAGCTTCAGGTCTCCTCTTGAGTAGTTGTGCTCTAATTGTCTCTATCGGTTACATTTTGTGGTTTGGGGCCTGAGTCAGAACTGTCAGTCACTAAATGTCATTTTTTGAATATAACTCTACTTTCACAGGAAAAATAAACAAGAATTTAGTAGCCAGGCATAATAGTTGTTAGCCTGTTAGGTAGATTATTACAATTTACTTGTAAAACATGTCAGAAATTTTTAAGATAGCCCTCTAGGTCTGCATTAAACAAATTTCAGTGAGTGCCCTGTGGTTCATTTGACATTCATGAAAAAGATTGAAAAGCTATTTTAATGTTTTGGTGTGGTAATCAACGCCTGTGCATTAGTTTCTCACCATCTTATTTTCATACAGGGAGCTTGTCACAACTTCTGCGTTCTAAATGGGGCCCTTTGAAAGACAGTGAAGGCACCATAGCTTTTTATACAAAACAGATCCTTGAAGGTTTAAAATATTTGGTAAGGATGTGCAAAGTGTGTTTTTATGATTTTAAAAATTATTTAGAAATTGTCCTGGCTTGCTTATGACTTCATTGTTTGTCATCCTAATTGTATAATTACATTATTCAATTAATATCACATTTTATCAAAAAGCCATGAAACTATCCAAAAACTATAATTAAAGCTGTCTATCGGCAATTTTGTGTAAGATATTCCTTTGCAGTTTAAAGTGCACTGCGAAAGCAACTGCAGTGATCATTAAGTGGGCTTGCTTTGAATCTCTCTCATGGTAGGAAACACTCCATTTGTTTAACATTGTGACTTGTCACTTAACAGGGGACCTTGGTTTCTTTAACGGTTAATAGTATTGAACATACTGTGCTTGAAACAACTGTTTTTCTTTTTTCATTTGTTTTGTTTTATAGGTTAGACCAAAAGAAAAAAGATAAATTATTATTTGACAGGCTTTTGGTTAAAAAATTAAATGATGTGAAAAGTCATCATGTGAGCCATTTTACTCTAACTCTTCTAACTTCTTTCTAAACAAAAGCTTATCCTTTAATTGCTAGGAACTCAATCAACAGTAACTTCAACATGAGAACACCTATGCTTTTCCTTAAACTCTGGAAATAGAAAGGCCCTGATCCAGTGTAAGACTTGCTGATTATGCCATATTGATTTTTTTTTCCCCCCCAGTAATTTGCATTGAGGTCTTAGATATGCCATTAGGTGTGCATTGTCATTTAAACAGGAATAGATGCCATGGAAAAAACTTTGACATCTCAGCAGTTTTTCAGTTGAAACTTATAGAGTCAAACAAGTGATACCCATTTGCATGGCACAGATAGTGTAACCTCCAGTGGTTCATTTATCTAGCTTTTTGAAGGTTTGTACATTGAAAAGATTGAATGGTAACATTAATTCTATTTTTTTTTTTTTTTTAATCATCTTTCAGCATGATAACAAAATTGTCCATCGTGATATCAAGGGAGATAACGTATTGGTCAACACCTACAGTGGTGTCTTGAAGATATCAGACTTTGGGACATCCAAGAGGCTGTCAGGCATCAATCCTTGTGCAGATACATTTGCAGGTATGCCATCTCTACATTTTTGTTGGGGAAGAAATTTTCATCGATCTTATAGTCTTTGTCACAGAAACATTTACTGGTACATTGTCATTCAAACCTGATTGAATTTGTGGAAAATTTTTATTTGAATTTATCATTTTACAAAATCATGCACTCTTTTTAGAAAGATGATTCCTTATTTTCTTACTACATTTTATAGTCACAGTTGTGTCACATGAAGGTATCTTAAGCCAAAATTGAGATTTAGTGGTGGGTATCCTGATCTCAACATAGCCCAGCTCAAAGGTAACAGTCTGACCACCATGTCAAGGAGAATAATGTAAAAACTCTAGAAATTTCAGGCATTGCACTGTAAAATGATAAAGTGTTTATAAAATCAATGTGAATCTGGTCTCCACTAAACTGCTAAAACTTGATGTCACAGAAAATCAGTCACCTTCATGGACTTCTAAAGTCACTATTTAAAACTTCAACAAGAAGAATTATTAACTCATCATGTTCACTGACCTGTGACTTAACCACTAGTTTATCATATAGCACCTAAAACTGACAGTCACACTGACCTTTCCAAGCCCAGTCTTTTTAGGCAATGGCTGTTGAACATTTTGCTTTGAAAAAATAATTCATTCCCGAATATTTATCTTGGTTTCCTGAAACTGTATAGGCCTGAATTATAAATGCTCAAGGTGAATATTAAAAAGCAAATAAAAAGAACAATGTAAAAAAAAGTCTACACCTAAGAACGCACTACCCGAGAGCCCAGTCCGCTGAGAGCCTGTTTGCTGCGAAACTTAATTTTTTTCTCTATAAATTACTTAAGTTCCCTCTCCCAAACTGAAAATCCACCTAAGGGCCTGGTGCTGCGCCAGGACATGTAATTTCTTATCAGACTGTCTACTTGAGACAAATGCACAGTGCTGTGTGAAGTAAAATGGGATGGAGCCAGAGGAAAAAGGGAGACAGACAAGGAGGAGGGAATGATGGGGGATGTGTGACTGTAATAAAGTGGCATGTAGACCAGCCCATAACCATTTCTTTTTTCGACAATGCATGAGGTAGGGCCTGTAATTTTTTCTGTGTATAAACAAGGGTAAGTCTAGCCTGCAGTTGTTTTCTTACTTTGATCAGTTTAAACTCTTGAATCACTGAGTAATTATCAATGGGATAATATGGCCATGTCATCTTTTCATTCAACAATGAAACCGTCATATAGAAATTCCTTTGCAAGAAGCTGGGTATTATTAATGAAATTACAAATTAGGAATGATGGGGAAGGGTTGGATCTAATTAAAACACTCACACACACTTAATGGAGAAAGCTGTTCTTCAGTGTGATGGCAATCAGCTAATTGTAGCAGGCAAGACAGTGGTCAGGTGGGTTATGTAAACTTTCAATCCATCTAAGAGCCCACTTTTTTTCCCCTGTGACAAGTTCTTAGGTGGAAACTATAGTAATACAAAAAAATCATATTGTAAATAATTCAGTGTCAAAAAAGAGGCATTCATGATATTCCAGAAACTAAAATAGAAGGGTTTTGAAAGAGTTTGTCAGGTAAGACATTTGTTTTTATTTCTGTCACTTTGCTCTGTATTCACCAGGCACCATCCAGTACATGGCTCCTGAAGTAATTGACAAAGGCACCAGAGGCTATGGACCACCTGTAAGTGCATTGTTGTTACTGTAGTATATAGTCTTTCTTTTTGAAGACCTTGACATTACACAAATCTTCTGTCACTTTCAAGACTGAATCTGTGATTGCTTTAGGTTTGTCAACATGATATCCGATTGCAGGAACTTTTGTACAAAAGTTCACTCCATCACATGCGTTTTGTGGATGTTCAGCCTTTGGTAGCTAAAACTAGACAAAGAGTTCTGTGCTGAAAAGACAGAATATTTAACTACCTTTGCACTGAATGGATTGAGAATATGCCTATTGCTACTGAATTGAGTATTGCGCTCACACAGAGTTCATTTTATCTGTGTACTTCATTTGTTTAAGTCTGGCAGTCAGTGGAAAACCTGTCTGAGAGGCATCTGTGTCACATGAGCTAGTGAAATGAGTCTGATCTTATATTTTTCTTGTGGGAAATTATTGATGTCATCGTTGGCAAAGAAGATGGTTGTAGTTTATTTTAGTGATAACATGACATAATTGATTCTTCTCTGGTGAAAAATTCAAATTCAAAGTTATCATAAAGCTGATTTTTCACACAATAGAAACTTCTTTAATTTGACTTGCAGGCTGATATCTGGTCCTTGGGCTGCACTGTGATTGAGATGGCCACAGGGAAGCCACCTTTTATTGAGGTATGTTTGTTTTTGATTTTTTTTGTAAATCTTTTTCACTTGAGACAATTTTAGTTTCTGTTAAATTTAGTTATTGATTTAACTTGCAGCTATGATATAAAACTTATATCCATCTGATTATAGGACAATTTTTTTTTACATTATTTTACAATGTTCTAATGTCCTGGATTGCACACGTCACTGAAGCAGCTTGTAGATAGTGGATGACCAGTCAACATTTTATTTAGCCAATGCTTCAATTTAGAATTAGAATGATACACAATATTTTTTCATTTAAAAAAAATATGTGTATTCAGTTCCTTTTTTTTATTTCTACTATAATGTTTTTATATATTCAGTTTCTTTCTTTGTTTGTAATGTGTTGTTTTTAAAAAAAAATCTGTCTTGAAATGGCATTGGTTACTGAGTGAAAGTAAATATGGAGCATATGTATTAGCATTATTTGAAGTGAACTCCATGGAAAAATTTGAAAAACTTATCATAATATTATGCCTGTCTTGTCATAGTAACTGGCAGATTTTCTTTTTTTTTTTTCATGTGGTAAACAATCCTTTTCTCAACAACTTTTACGTCTGTTGATTGAAGGCAGTTTGGCTATTCAAAGTAATATCTGATCACATAATTATTTCTGAAGTAGGTGGTGAAGTGTGTGTACCATCTCTCTCAAACTACAGCTGATACTGCTTGATTTGTGATGCAACTCTGTTTCACATGACACAGTTCCATACTTGTGACACAATCTTATATCTGAATCTCCTCTAGGCAGTTGATAAAATCTTCTCAAATAATCAACATATTTTGTGTTGCGTCCTATGTTAAGATTTTTTTTTTTATAGAATAACACTTTCATTTGCCTCATTGTTTGTTTCTCCATAGCTGGGTTCACCAGAGGCTGCCATGTTCAAAGTTGGTTTTTATAAGATGCACCCTCAGATCCCAGAAACAATGTCTGAGAAAGCCAAGGAGTTTTTGCTAAGGTAAGAACAACTGAAATTATAATGCCAGTGTTTTAGCAATCTTCATGCGTGTCAAAGGACCAGTTTGGAGAAAGACTTGCTCCTGTTACTTGTCAGAGGTGTAGTAACACAGTGCTTATATCATGTCAATTGCTTTAAACTGTCATTTCTTAACACAAATTTTAATGTAATCAAAGGAATTCTGATATAGGGACCATCATCAACAAACTCCACCTGTATACAAGAAATGCTGAACTTTCATCATAGTTTTTCCATAGAGCTGTATCCTTATAGCACATAGAAAACATATTTCATCACTGGTCTTTGATCATGGCAGAAGTCACACTTTTGCTATAGATTCAGATAATGCCCTATGGCCTTTATGAGCATGAGGGCTATCAAGTGCTATCATTAAAAAAGGAGAGCACCAATAGAATTACATTTTTATTCAGTAGAATTGCAATGACATAAATTTCATCAAATGACTAGAACTATTAACATTTTTTCCTCAGTATTTCAATTGCATTGCACATGATTTATGGCATTATTGCAGACTTGTGACAGTATGAATAGCATTAGTTCATCCAATACATATGATCTTGTCATTGTTTTGCAGATGCTTTGAACCAGATCCAGGAAACAGAGCAACTGCTGCAGAATTGCTGGAGCATCCCTTCCTCTATGAGTGAGTGCCAAGTTGGTCTTTTTTTTTTTGGGTGGGGGGGGGGAGGGGGGGGGGGGGGGGGGGGGGGGGGGGGGGGGGGGGGGGGGGGGGGGGGGGGGGGAGGGGGGGGG
>JBCAUA010772065.1:0-14891 GCA_038406235.1 Peronia verruculata
TTCCGTCCACCCACCCATCCATCCTTCCATCCCTCCTTCCCTCCCTCCCTCCTCCCTCACTCCATCCATCCATTCACCCACTCACAAACATTCACCCATCCATCCATCCATCCACCCATCCATCCATCCATCCATCCATCCATCCAACCACTTGTCCATCCACCCATCCATCCATCCATGAAATCTATCCATCCATCCATCCATCCATCCATCCATCCATCCATCCTTCCGTTCACCCATCCAT
This sequence comes from Peronia verruculata, assembly GCA_038406235.1. Classification (NCBI taxonomy): domain Eukaryota; kingdom Metazoa; phylum Mollusca; class Gastropoda; order Systellommatophora; family Onchidiidae; genus Peronia; species Peronia verruculata. The sequence continues at coordinate 245 of JBCAUA010772065.1, forward strand.
CCTTGCATTCCTCTTTCCCTCCCTCACTCCATCCATCCACCCACTCACAAACAATCACCCATCCATCCATCCATCCATCCATCCATCCATCCATCCATCCATCCATCCAACCGCTTGTCCATCCATCCATCCACGAAATCTATCCATTCATCCATCCATCCATCCATCCATCCATCCATCCATCAATCCATCCATCCATCCATCAAGTAGCCCATTTCTATTTGCTAGAACGGATTAACTCCACTCCACGTCACAGTGGTCAGTGGACGGGAGGATGTCTGTGATATACTGACCGTTCTGCTGGACCACGGGGCAGACATCAATGCCCAGACAGTGACGGATGGCAACACTCCGCTCCATATGGCTGTGATTCACGGGGATTTCCCAAAGGATTTTGAAACTGTCATGTTTTTCCTGGAACACGAGGCTGACCTGAAAGTCAGGAACAAGGTAAGATTGAAGAAGGAGGAAATGGAGGAAAGGAGGGAAGGAAAGAGGGAGGGAAGGGAAAGGGACAAGGGTGAGAGGGAAGAGAGAAAGGAGCGAGCGAGTGAGAGAGTGAGTGAGTCAGTTAGTCAGTCAGTCAGTCAGTGAGTCAGTCAGTTAGTCAGTCAGTGTGTGAGGGAGTCAGTCAGTCAGCAGTCAGTCAGTGTGTGAGTAAGTCAGTCAGTCAGTCAGTCAGTCAGTCAGCCAGTCAGTTAGTCAGGCGATCAGTTAGTTTATCGGTCAGTCGGTCAGTCAGTCAGTCAGTCAGTCAGTCAGAGCTATGTTTATTAGTGTATAGCTGAAGGGGAATGAATGTATTAATGAGGCACTAAACCAGTGGATCAGTATAAAAATAATGTAGGTGACAAAATTGTTTAGAGTCCACAAACCTGCCAATGAGTGAGTTGGTCAATAAGCGGTAGAGATGTGGCAATCGAAAAAAAAAGCGCTTTTTGTCTGGTTGATGCTGCTGATCCTAAAGTCGGAAACAAGGTGACGCTAAGACTGCAGTAATTGTTACGATATTTTGTACGACTTTTCTTCTCTGTTGATGCCATCTGTTATGGAATAAGAAAGCTTCAGTAGCTTCTCAAAAATAGTACGGAAAATTGAGACATGTAGCTAGACAAAATTGCAATTTAAAATTGTTTATCTTTACAGTATTTGACCTCTTCGATGCTGTTTAATTGATTGATTGGTTGGTTGGTTGGTTGGTTGGTTGGTTGGTTGGTTGGTTAGCATATTATTTAGTTGGTTGCTTCCTTGGTTGGATAGTGGTTTGGTTTGGTTTTTTTGTTTTTTTTTTGTTTGTTGGTTGGTGGTTGATTGGTTGGTTGATTAGTTGATTGGTCGGTTGGTTGGTTGGGTGATGTTGATTGGTTGATTAATTGATTTGTTGGGTAATCGCTGTTTGGTTAGTTGATTGGTTGATTGGTTGGTTGATTGGTTGGTTGGTTGGTTGCTTGGTTGGTTGGTTGGTTGGTTGGTTGGTTGGTTGGTTGGTTGGTTGGTTGGTTGGTTGGTTGGTTGGTTGGTTGGTCTTTGGAAATTCCTGAACCGCCAGTCGTTACTGGTCTGAACGAACTCACTCTAATTCTCAATTCTGAAACTGTTTTATGGTGTTGTCTTATTGGCCATGGTCAATTCCTGTGCTATAAAGGAGAGAGCAATATCATTATTAATGCTCTAAATGTCCTTCTTGCCAAGAACGAAATTGCTGATGTTCTAAATGTTCTTGACACTGATGTTGTGGCTATTACAAATGTTTCGCCATTTCCTAAGGATTTTTTACTACAGCAGGTCGCCGGTTTCTTTCCTAAAGTGTACGGACTTTTCTTGTTCACTAGTTTCTCCGGACAGCTTATGACTGTGCTATGGCCAACGGCCAGTACGAGCTGGCAGCTGCAATTGAAGGGACCATGTCACCACAGCAGGCACGAGAGTTTTACAAGGAAAAGATTGGTCTACGCTATGGGGTGAGTTTATAAAATCTTATGTCAGGCAGAATAGAAACTCGCTGAAAAGCAACGTCATAAAATGTGAGTTAAATAGCTTTCAAACATATCATATCATCATCGTATCACCATGATCATCATCATGGTCTATATTAAGCATTTCCATTATTGTTACCGGTAGGTATTGTTGTTGATAGTGACGGTGATGGTAATGCTGTTGTTGCTGTTACTATTATTACTGTTGTTGTTACATTATCCTCAAAAGCATCACAATTTTATAATCAGCATGATTGTTATTGTTATCATCATCATCATTATTATTCTTCCTCTTGTTCTTGTTGTTCTTATTTAAATTAAAGTTGAGAAAACAAAATTAAAAAAGGGAGAGAGAGAGAGAGAGAGAGATTGGCTCATTTGGTTAAGAAAAAGCGGTTATGCCTCCGTCAGGAGCTGGGAGGGTGGAAGGGGAGGCAACGATTTAAGTGGACTGACCGAGGGCAAATGGATCTTAAATAAAGAAGAAATAACTTAAAGGTTTTAAAAAATTGAGCCTTTAAATAACATAAAAGGTTTTTAAAAATTGAGCCTTTGAAATAAATAAATAAAACAAAACAAAAAACACATTTTTAAAAAACAAATTAGGCTGTGATAGATGACAATGTAGTTGACACTGACAAAAACAACGTTTTTTACGTGGAATAATTTCCAGCATTGAAAATGTTTTCCTTCCACAGCCCTACATTATTGAAGCCGTCCTCAGGAGTGACGAGCGGATGATCAGAGAAAACATCAAACTGGGAGGAAGTGTTAACTTTCTCAATATGGTGGGTTAGCATGACAAAAGCCACACTTCATCTCACACCAATTTGCCAAGCATTATCTTACACCCGTCTATCAAACTTCATCTCACACCATTTTTGCCAAAGTTTATCTCACACCAAAATTTGCAAAGTTTATCTCAGACCAATTTACCAAAAGTTTATCTCACACCAATTTGCCACAGTTTGTTTCACACCAATTTACAAATCTTTACTTACACCAATTTACTAAACTTCATTTCACACCAATTTGCCAAACTTCATCTTACACCAATTTGTCAAACTTTTGCTCACACAGATTTGCCAAACCTTCTCTCACACAAATTTGCCAAACTTCATCCACACCAGATTGCCAAACTTCATCTTCATTTCAGATGCTGATCATTCTCCTCTAACATGTTTTTATTTTATCATCACTCTGCATTCCGTTTATTTAGCAGTTGGCTCTATAACTGAATAAAATCGCAAATGCATCCATCGTATCCACTCAAACACATAATCATTTCATTTTATTCATTCAGCTCTCGTTCTGACGTGTCTGTCTGTTCATCCATCTTTTCATTTCATTCATTCACCCATTTTTCTCCCTTCTCTGTATTCCCAGTTCTCTGCTGCAGTTTATGCCAACCCCCCTGCAGACAATAGGCTGGTCTATAATCAACTAGAGCAATAAAATGTGGTGATAGGGAAAACTAATTAAAATACTGTCGACAGTCAGGCCCCACGTGGGTTCTTTGTGCATTTTAATCCTCTATAGCCTATTGTTTCAAATGTGATAAGGTTAAATGAGAACATAAATGAAATATTGAGTAATTTATATGAACAAATGACTTCAAAGAGCAGACTTCTACTGAAGAACAACATTATAAGTGGGCCGGAGTCATTGATATTTTACAATGCTCTAGGTTGCAATAATGATTATAAAAGATGCGAAGTATTAATACAGCGCCTATCTCCACACAGCATAGGCTCGACACTGTAAAATATGTTCACATAAAAATACAGCCAAAGTTGACACCCAAAAAAAAATGCCAAAGTCATGCCGTAAAATTACAGCACAAAATTGTTTTGCTTTTGACATGTTATCATGTCAAAATTATCACAGATATTTGGCACACAGAAAATGCTAAACATGCACCGTGAAATAACAACAAAATATTTTGCTGTAAATTATAGATTATTCGTGGTACATTTATTGCAAAATGGCTCCAATTTTACAGTCAGTTTTTACAGTGTACGAGCTTTACACTCTATTATTACCGCGACAGATCCAAAGATGAAGCTCATGTACCGGGTGCTTTCTCAACTTTCTGGGAAGCATAAAACCCACTGATCGTTTGTTTATTGTGTGTTCAAATCCCCGTAGATCTAAAAATAACATCTTTGACAATAGTCGAGTACCCATTCAGTCTGGGTCGAGTCAGGAAATGTGTGTAAATTATGTTTCTCAAGGACAAAATGTCAGGACCTGTTACGGTTAGAACCGATAACTTTTGATTGTGAGTCCAGAGACCCACCACACCCATAGCTCCGACACCAGTACCATACCTCCTTTCATTAGAGACTTCCCCCTTGTCTTAGAGCATTGATGTACGCTCCATCTTTGATTGATACCATACTAACATACCCGTCATTCTTGATCCTTGTTCTCCCTAGCACGGGGCAGGAGCCATCCACTATGCGATATCCCACTGTCGTTTGCCTGTCTACGACACTCTGTCTATGTTGTTACAAGCTGGGGCTGACCCTAATCTGAGGGATGAGGTAACGTGAGGATCAGTGGATGGATGAATTGATTGATTGATTGATTGATTGATTGATGGATGGATGGATGGATGGATGGATGGATGGATGGATGGACGGACGGACGGATGGATGGATGGATGGATGGATGATGGATGGGTGGATGGATAGATAGATGGATGGATGGATGGATGGATGGATGGATGGATGGATGGGTGGATGGCGGATGCATGCATGCATGGATAGCTGCATACATGAATGGACGGATGGATAAATGACTAGATGGATGGTGAATGGATAGACGAGAGGATGGATGGGTGACAGAACGAATGGATGGATCGACAGATAAACCCATCGATTTATTTTGCAGTTACTCCCTCAAGTAATACTCTGTCTTTCACCACGCCTTTCAGTGAAGTTCAGGTTGTTAATTCCTTACTATCTGATATTGGCGTCATTATGAAATTGATTACTGTATTTAATTTCTTGTAATCGCTTGGTCTGTTGAATAGTTGGTCGTGTGCGAGTTGATGTTATTGTCTGACTTATTTGGTCACCTTTTTCGTTTATTGATCTATACATGCAGCTTTGTACGTTATGAGAGTGTTAGATGATTAGTTGGTTAACTACCTGTGAATATAGACGATCGCAGATAAGTGTATGATCAATTCCAGTGTGTTGTATTTGATTATCTGAACCATCCACTTCCAGGAAGGAGACACAGCTCTGAATCTAGTCATTAAAGATCAAAATCTGAGAGATAATGGAGAGATGCCGAGGTGTGTCCAGTTACTGGTGGACGCCGGAGCGGAGTCGAACATCTGTGACTTGGTAGGATATGCATACGTTTTGATATTTGGGGAACTGAGACTTGGTCAATAAACAGTAATAGTAGCAATTATGCTTGTAGTAGCAACAGTAGTACATGTAGTAATATTAGTAGTGATAGGAACAGTGGCAGTAGTACTACGGGTAGTACATGTAATAGCATTTGTAGTACATGTAGTGGTACTAACAGCAGAAACAATGACAGTGGTAGTATTACTGGTACTTGTTGTTGTGATAGTATAGTAACAGTGGTAGCAGTCATATAAGTAGTACTAGTGGAACAAATGTACTAGTTGTAATAGTAACAGTGATAGTAGTAGTACATGCAATGGTAGTTGCTGATGTTGTGTCAGTGGCAGTAGTAGTAATAGTACAGGTAACAGTAGTAGTGGTAAAAGTAATAGTACAGGTAACAGTAGTAGTGGTAAAAGTAATAGTACAGGTAACAGTAGTAGTGGTAAAAGTAGTAGTGGTAGTAATATTAGTAGAAGAAGTAGTAGAAGTAGTATTAGTAGTAGTAAAAACAGTAATAATAGCAATAGAGGGAGTAGGAGTAGTAGTCGCCGTAGTAACAGTAGTCCTAATAGTAGTAATAGTGGTACTGATGGATGTAGGCCTAGCCATATTAATGTCGCATTTCTGTTTTGAAAAAAGCAATTAATTAGGCTTACATTTACACACCCTTCTCCCCAGGACGGTAAAGATGCATGTCAACTGGCTGAAGGAAAAGGCTATGATGACATTTTGCTGATACTCAGAAAGAAGGTTAGTCCTTTATCCCGCAGTACTATAGCATACAATATGAAAATGGTAAACATTGGCAGCATATATGAAAGATGTAAATTAATAGCGCAAGTATTCCGATAGTATTATCAATCTGATTGTAAAGCTTAAATAAACAAGAGTTATATCAATTTCAATCATTTTAAAAACCCAAAACTAAAAATGTAGAAATGACCATTTCATTTGCATAAAACTGAGAATCAGGCAACCGTTAAAAAGTAAATAAAAGCATGAAATTTACGTTGATAAATGTATAATATTGAATATTCATTCAAATCTAAAATCAGTCTAGACTGTGATTTGATAAAAATAGAAGATGGTGAAAGTTATTGTTCTTGATCTATGTTGATCTTTAAACTTATACTGGAAATATTTAAACAATATCATCAATATCTGTTTCTGTCAAGCCGTAAAAAGTCTGAGTAATATTAACCTTTATTTATTAGCAGATTACCAAAATATAAATCAAGACGTATTTGCATAATAGAAAAGAAGCAGCCTTAAAAATGACGAAGAAAAATAAATGTATCGAATTTTTACCTCAGTCACTATGTGATCTAGATTAAACAATACAACCTTTATTTGCAGTCACTCGTGTTTTTATGTGACGAATTCCTTGATAGATAATGATAACCTACTCCTATAAGACACATCTATTGTAAGATAGATGTCAAGGAAAAAGAGATAATTATCTTATTGTCAAGCCCATTTGTGTCTGAAGTACAGGTGCTAGCTAGTAATATTTCCTATGAAGCTCGCATGCCTTCTCTACTTACCGCGTCCTCTTTACGGCATTATCGGAGACGTCATGAATAAATCAAGTCATATACATTAATATGGAGAAGTCTATAAGGAGAGACAGAGAGAGAGAGAGATGAAATGCATATATAAATAAAATAATCAAAAATTAATTAATCACTAAATTAATAAACAGTAAATGAATTAATAAATAAATAAATTTAAAAGTAACTTCATAAAATAGGCCTACCAGACGTTTTTGTCTGTTTTCTTTTTATCTACGTGAATCTCAATGCAGTGCAGTGTAGGTGATTTCACCAAACCCCTTTACGTCTCTCTCTCTCTCTCTCTCTCACTCCTCCATTAAAAAAATTAATTCTGTGTAACTGAAATTTAGAAAACATTTGGTTTTGTTTTGTTATGTCTGTGGCTTTTGGCTTTGTTTTTTGTTTGTTTGTTTTTTATTTTTTGTATAATTATTGTATTGTGGAGAATGCTTTGAACTTTGAACTTTCAAACTGCTACTCTTCTTGGTGTTTCGGATATGTATTTCTTGCCTGTCAGTAAAAGTTAGACAATTTCAGCTCTGAATATCCTAATTTCTCTGTATCTTTATGCATCTCCACGCTGTTTCTCACTATGTTAACAGCCAGCCAGACCATCCGTTAAACGGAAAGAATCAAAGAAATCCGTTGTCATAAATGAGGTAAAATTTGTGAACTAACAAAGTTTCTTAAACAGTTGATTATAACACGTATGAGACAGACAATACTAGCCTACATCACAAGCAGAAAGGCTGAACGGTTTCAGTGGGTAGAAGCATTATTAACAGTAATGAAAATTCAGCCAAAGAAAAGAAGAACCGATATGTCGTATTGTCGTTAGGCACCTTAAATTATTTAATTAGCTGTCAAATTATTGGCAAATACAGGACGGTTATTGTAAACATCTTAATTAAGCGACAACGATTTTTGGTTTCAAATAAGAGACTATTCTTTGGGTCTTAGAAAGTGCCAGTTATTTACAATCGTTGCTGGTGTTAAATTTATGCGTTGGAAACATGTCATGAAAATATTTCAGATGCAGCGAATGTAACATTCGTTTTTGAACACTTCACCACATTTGTGACAGTGTCATCAAACAGTAACACACAGGGCTCATGTCAGGGAATTCGAAGACTAAGCTAAATTTGTAGATCTGAGAAAGATTAGAGGAGGCGAAAGCCAAAGTGGTCACTTCTCTGTGTTAGATATAGGATGAAATTCAATAATTGACGATCATCTTTAGGGTATGTAATATGAAATTCGGCTCTGCTTCATACAAAACTGAATAGTATATTGTCAATTTGTTCAATATCTGACAAAAAGCCTTTCTGCGAATTTATATTGTCTGACGCTCATTCAGAATTAGAAGTTTTTGGATCGTAAATTAAATATCTGATGAATTTTTTGTTGTTGTTGTTGTTTGATGCAGTGTAGTTTTTCCCCATTCTGCTTTTCATATTATTGATGATTGAGACAATAGACTTACTATATAGCAATTTCTAACTGAGCACACGATTGATTGTTTCTGCACAAATCAAACCTTTTCATCATAGCTTAAAGATAGTTAGTAACTTCCACGTATCCTAGAAAAGCCGGTCCCAATCGGGGCCATATTGATTTTTTTCATTAGTTATTCCTAATGGTAATCTATCTCTGTGTCCCTTATTCCGATTTTGTTCCTCAGTGTGAAAAAATAAGACGAGTCCCAAAACTCCTCGTACTACGTTGCCTAGCTTGTATGCATTTGTCTCTAAAGATCTGATCTTATGTATTTTTTGTTTCTACACTTTGTGGTGAACGTTGGCATAGTTAACATATATTATATGTAGGCTACCTGAAATGAATAGGTGCGTTCAAGAACGAAAAAAAAATTAATGAATAAATACATGAACGAACGCAAGAATACATAAATAAACAAATGAACTATTGCAAGAATGAATGAATGAATGAATGAATGAATGAACGAATGAATGAGCGCATGAATGAATGAATGGATGAATGAATGAATGAATGAATGAATGAAACAAGGAAATTTACTATAAATGAATGAATAAGTGAATGAATGAATAGCTTCATTTACAGTGATGTCGCTGCATATATCATAATCTGTGATCTGACAACTGGTCAGTGTTATGAATCTATCTGACCTACAATCTCAGGGCACGGAGGAGCGACTGGCTGTTTAGACCTTTCTTTATTTGTTGTCAGTAGAGTCCCTATTTTGCGGAATCAAAGACATTAAGTCAAACCCTGCATATGTCTGCCAGGGTCATTTCATGTTTACTTGTTGTTGATGTTGATGATGTTGTTGATGTTGTTGTTGGCAATTCAGTCTAGATCTTTTTCTCTAACTTACTTGAAATCCACCCCTTTGGGTGAATTCGGGAAAGTTAATTAAGTTTATGTAAGACTTCAGAAGTCAGAAGTCTATGCATAAGTAGGGCACTGAAATTACAAATGACATGTAATGGCTGACCTTCGACCAGTAGGCCTGTAGAGGCAGGGGTTTCTTATGTTCAATGGGACATTTTTTTTTTTGTAAGGAATCCACTACATCTATCCGTAATGCATTAACATAAACAATGAGCCCAAATTACTTTGTTTTTCTATGAAATAATTCGCCTTTGCAAAAGCAATTGTCAAAGCGTTACGCCCTGCTCGGAAAAAAAAAAGCCAATAGATTGTTCTAGTAATCTTTTGTACACATCAAAGAAATCAAGAAACAATGGTGGGTCAAAATAAGACCTAATGACTTCAAGACAATTAAATTGTTTGAGTTATTTTGTGAAAACGGGAAGTAAAATTTGATATAAGCTTAATAACTTTAACAATGCTCTAGTAAAAGAGAACTAATTAAGAAAGATCTGTGAGATCTATGCCCTCTGAAATCGTTTGCTGAGGAGGGAAAGTTATGCAGTGAACCTGCTCATTTTAAACTAAATTCGTTTTGTCTCTTTGCTGCGGAGATCTTTAATAAGAAAAAAAGCGACGTCATCAACGCCAAGTCCGTCACCGCCCATCCCCCATCTTCCACAGCCGTCTCTACCATCAGGGCCCTCTCCTTCATGCCACCAATTATTACCACCACCATCACCCCCTCTACCCCAACCGGAATCCTCATCTCCGTTATTGAAAACCTCACCCACACCATTAGAGTTAACGTCGACAATACCTGAACATGGGCATGAGGTGGCTACGGACACAGGTGGAAATGAGCAGTTTATGACTAAGCCCACCTCCAAAGACGGCCAGACAGCAGTAAGACAGAAATCACTGAATTCTATTACATATACATGTATTTATTATAGCATTAATTTTGGTGCAGGTGTTCACCATAAACGTTTCAATATCCACACCGTTATTCAGTTTGACTCTGTGAGTGCTGCATGGTTGTTCAAATAGCCTACTTTATAATTATTTACACATGAAGTGACCGTTTGCGAGTGCAGATCCTGGATAGAAATGAAGAGAGGAAATGCATATATGAAGACTCCAGAGGAAAAACCAGACGTCACATTTTAATGAAAAATGAGTTATTGCCCCGCCGTTATGAAGCATGCTGCTACGATTTGTTAACCAGAACAATAATTCGGGGGGAAAAAAAAATAGGTAAGTTCTGGTAAAGAGAGAATTTTAAAGGGATAGCCTATACAGTGAAAAACTATAGACTTCTAAATTTTATTTTCGGTTTTTCTCCCTTTGTAGAAAATGTTACTTATCTGGTTTTTCCACTGGAGTCTTTATATGGTTTTAAGACCTGTAGGCTTATCTTTCACATCAGCTATGCCTCTGTGCCTAGTAGGGAATCTCCTTTTTCTTTTTTTGTCCTACGAAAATAGGCATTTAAATGCATGCAGAGTCTAATTTCATTAACACTCAAATACAGAGAAGATCTCAAATAAAAAGAAAACTCGTTTCCACAAACATTGAATCTGATTTTTTGGTACTATTTGCATTTGTTTTGTTTCTACTCTCCGAATGTAATTGATGGGATAGATCTTGTATGAAAATATGTGTTTGAACATGGGTGATGAATAGTTCATATTCGACCAAGCAAAAACCTGGAAACCCCCGGCGAGTGTTTGTATTTGTATCCACCATCTCCGTTAACGCTCCACATTGAGATCCGAACGTTTGTACCCTCCCCCCCCCCCCCTCACTAAAACTAGACGGGGATTTCATGCCGTTCGTTTGGTCAGAGCAAATGTGTTGTTTACTATACATAACTATCATATACATGCATAATTCTATGTGTCAGTGTCTATGTCTGTATTTTAAACAGAAGTCAAAAAAAGAAGAAGAGCGGGTCAACTTTTCAAGAGCTATATCCTGTGAGGGGAAAGGGAGGGGGGAGGCGGAGTCGCCGTTGTGCCATATTGAACTGCACCATCTGTGTTCGTTTATTTATGTATAATATCCCATAACTAACAACACGGATTTATTGGATATTTGGAAATGTCACCCTCCATATACTGTGTGTTCTAACAACATCATCGCATGCTGTGCCTCACTGGCTTTTTGCTTCACTGATTTAAACAAAAAATTAAACATTTATGGTATTTTATGTGCATGTTTTAGCCCGAGTTCAAAGAGTACCCCCACGAAGTGGAAAGTGTAAGCTGACATGGAGAACTGTCTTCCCTGTTTGAAAATTTAACCCACTATCCTAACTTAGCAACGTGATTTGGGCATATTGACCTGACAAAAGCTCTGTCTGGCTCTTGAGTTGATTAAACGTAATATTTACCTAAAAATTGCTTATGATTTTGTTCGCTTTCATATGTATTTTATTTTTAATATTATTTGTGCTGTTATCCATTGCCGTCAGGCAATGCATGCATAGAATATTTTGTTTTTCAGACATAATTATGGTTTGACAAGGCTGTGTGTTTTCTTTTTATTTTATTCTATGCATTTTCTGATTTCTTCTGTCAATTTTTCTTCTACTATTTATTTGCTATTATTTTGGAGTATGGGGGCCTCACACTTGTTAACCTGCTCTGATATTAATAGGCTTAACTGTTTAACCATGCTTTCAAAATGACAGATGAGCAAAAGAAAAATGGAGACTATGATAACTTTAGCAGAACTTCAGTTTGGTATCCTATCTTTCTCGTTCCTGCTTGCCTGTTTGACTTGAGTCATCCTTCACTAATACATGTAATACTATCTTTTCTTTGTAAAGTGTTATGTAATTACTTTAGTGCTTATTTTCATAAGATTTACCTCTTTTTACTTCCCATAGATACGTGCATGGTGCCCTATGAAGTATCTTGCTTGCAGTGCTCATATAGAATTTAGTTACAATTTAAGTGATTTTCTGATTGTTGTTAAGGGACTGTAATTTTAATGAAACTTACATTGACGACACTGGCACAACACATTTGTGTCAGTATATTAATCATATTGAGGTCATTTGGTTAAATCATGTTCTCCGTTTATTTTGGACAAACGAGACAAAAATATAATAAATTTTGTGTAAATGTTGAAAGGCTCCAAACATCTCCCTTTAACCAGTGATTTTATCATTTATTATTATTATTTGACCAAAGAATGGTGCAAACATGATTTGATTTTAATTATTGAGCCACATAACATTTATGCTGCTAACTGGGGTTTCATATGGATTTCACAAACAACATATTCTGTGAAGTAATTGTCAATGTTTAGATTTGTTGTATTACGTTTCGAATAGTTTTTCTATTCCTTCACCGAATTAATCACTGTAATTAATTATCTTTCCTCTTTAACTTCGGTATAAGCCTAATGAATGATATATCCATGTATAGACTGTAATGGTAATTCTATGGCTCTATTAAGATCTACCTGCCATGAAGAATCCGTGAGATTTCATAGTGTATTTAAATGCAAGGACATAGACTCGCAAAATATGAGACTGTGGTAAAATCATTTTTTTTTAAAAAGGCCCATTTATCCATCAGCATTTAAATAGAACATGTTGCCATAATAATACAGAAACAATGTATTATACAGTGGTTGAATTGCTTGTTAGTGCAGTTTGCTTGTAATGTGTGATATAGTTACCTATAATCATCTAGTGAAGCTATGTAATAGTTATTTATCGTGTAATTTGTGCTTTCAACTTTGCAATTAGATTCCCACCCCTAGAACACCTAGAGAAGATCCCAACACTCCAAATGCGGTAAGTCTCACGAATATCCAAAAATCATGAACAATTTAAAAAATATATAGAGATATAAATAGTTTAACTTAGCTGCTTTAGTTTTGCAATACCACTGGGCATGGGGAGAGTGCAACATGAAAAGGAATTCTTGTACATGTTGAATGTGACACTCTTAAAACTTAAAGCCGTATCTCTGTGGAGATGAGAACAAGCTCTTGGGCAGCACCCACAACCCAGAGGAAATGTTAGTTTCCGGTCAATTGCGAAAAAGTTGTCTTTTTCTAATAGGAACTCTGAAAGTAAACTCTCGCCCAAGCGTATGAATATTTCTGAATTTGAGATGCATATACATGGTTTAGATACATATAGGCCTACAAGTTGTAATGCCTACACATTTGGTATTGATTATGTATCAGTTTACTACAAAGCTTTGGTTGTGGCATTCTATTCCTTCCAACTGAGTTGGATCTTTCCAATATCAATAATTATATTGAATGCAACACCCCCAATTATTTTGTAAAGTCCTTGAGCCACACATTTATTGTGACAGTCTTGACTGACTGAATGCAACATGTTAAACTGATCCCTGAAATTAGCCCCGCAAGCTTATGGTAAGCTACTTAGAATAAAATAATTTGTTTGTCTCCCGCTCCTCCACTTCGATAGATTAAAGACTGATGTGGTATCTAAACACAGTTCACGTAGAATGCGTTTGTTGAATTCATGGAATAATCAGCGGATAATACTATTTGTTTCGTCCAGGAGGGACTGTGTCCTATTCACGTTGCCACACTGATAGACAACGAAACACTTCGTCACAATAAAATCAACGCACTGATCGACAAGGGGGCTGAAGTCAGCAAACAGATCGAGTCTGTAAGTGAAAAAAAAAAAAAAAGCATATACTCTGTCTTTTTTTCCCCCACAGAATGCGCATTTCTTCCTCATTATCACAACTTTATATTATCTTTTTTTCTTTTTGTTTGTTTGTTTGTTTTTTATTAGTATCTATATCATGGTGGGCTTCACAAATTTGAGTTCCCGCGGTATTCGAATGACTTCTGGAATAAGAAAAACTTTTGACTCCAAGTTCACGATTTCTTTCATTTGTCAAAATGACCTCTTCTTCATAAAGAAAAACCAAATCTGTAGTGTTCTAAGCATGAACTTCCAACTTTCAGACTGGCAATACAGCACTCCACCTGTGTGCAGAGAAAGACTTTGGATCAACAGCTATCCTTCTGCTTGATCACCACATTGACTACACAATCAAAAATAAAGATGGTAGGTTTCATGACAGGGTATAACTTTTGGTAATCTCATATGTTTAAAACTGTTAAATGTGTACGTATCAGTATGTATATGGTCAATTTGGATATCCTCTTGTCAATATATACATGGGCAAATAGGCAAGCTTATTACTCACCTGCATGGGTATCCTCTTGGGGCTCAACGCATGTAGGCATATTTGTCAAAGTCTCTGGACATAATTTCATTGTGCTAATTGACACATCAGATAGGCAAGTAGCCAGAGGAAGTAGCCAGAAAACCAGATTACCGAAAGGTCATCTGCGTGGTGGACCACAAGGGCAACTCGGGAAAAACGTT
>JBCAUA010772176.1:0-14891 GCA_038406235.1 Peronia verruculata
GACAGACAGACAGACAGACAGACAGACAGACAGATAGATAGATAGATAGATAGATAGATAGATAGATAGATAGATCAAAACAAGATGAGAGAGAGAGCTATAAAAAACAGCTTTATGTCATTTGTGATAAGAATGTTGTGAAAACCATTTTTATTTTCCATGCAGATCCACAATCTTATTTAACACATACTCGTGGTCTTATTTCAGAATTCTGAATCTTTCTACTATACATCTGAATGTAAGGCCAACATGTCATTGATGTAACGTTATAGTTGATTATTTACCACTTCAATTTACATAATTTTCGGTTCAGCTCGTCTACACTGTACTTAAAATTGGCTAGTATCCGTGGACAGCTAGGTATTTTCTCTAAGGTCTTCTCTTATCTTACCTAAGTATTAGACTGAGAATGGAAGGGAGAAATAGAAAGGGGGGAGAGACAGAAGAAGGGGTTTCTGTAGAGTATGGAGTGGTTAGAGGATGGAAGGGGATGGGGGGGGGGGTTAAGATCGAAGAGGGTAGAGAAAGGCAGAAAGAGCAGAATGGGGTAGGGTGAGTAGGAGGGCGGGGTAGTGGGGGTGTTGGACTGGAATGTACAGCAAGAAAACCAGTGCTGAGAAAAACCACTTGCAGAGACGGAAGACGAGGCAGATGAAAAGTTTGGTGGGGAGAGAAATGAGAATAATTGCCGTGCCTCTCAGTATAAAACCGCATTCAATAATCTGCTGCGACAGCTAAAGAAAACGTCTTGTCTGGATAAATTGAAATAAGATCGGTTGAGGATGATGAAGTAATTTCTTCCACAGGATCATTTTCCACGAGTGGAAAAAAGAGTGCAGACACTCAGCAACAAGCGAGTCGGCGCTTAACTAAACACTTTCCTTTTGCAGGGTCTAGTGTCTACTGATTCATGAGCAAGTTCTGGAATAGACCCGGGCTTTCAAAAAAATAAAAAAATATTTTTAAAATGTCCCTCATTCCTCTATCAGATACCAGCTTTATAGGTTGATACTCTTTGCATTAAAGATTGATGGGGGCAGGGAGAAAACACAATATGCAAGCGCACGTGTTTTGTAACTATATCTTCCTCTTTCTGGTGACTTTTGGTGAAGTATTGCGTTACGGGCAAGACATTCTTGATGACAGCCTCGATACTGCTGTGTGCGGTCATTGATCGTGGAACTCCACGTTGTATGGCACGGTGAAATTAAATGTGCTGCCTGTTCAAGTGAAGACAAGGCTTTTCGATATACAGGACTTAGTCCTGACAAGATAAAAAACCACAAGATTTCAGAAAAATCTCACGGGATTTCGGGAAGGAAATGAGGTCAGGTGTTATCTTTTGTAACGAAATCATTAAAACTACTATTATTATTTCATGGGCATTAGGTTCAAAAGACTTTAAATTTAAGGGTGCTTCTCCTTAGGCGTCAAGCAACGTTCCGCCGCGCATAAGGAGATGTTCTCATACAAATCTCACTTGATTGATTTTGGAGCGCGATTGTTTTCTGGCCAGGCAACGTTGCTGGATATCGGAAAATCCTACTGGCAAAGGGAAGCCAAGCCAGGGCAATTTTTGGCGCTCTTCATATCAACCATTAAATTTTTGAAAGATACGTATAGTAAGCATGGGCATCGGCCATGACCTCAGATTATCATACTTTCTCAGATATTTCCGGTTTGCCACTACAGTGTGGTTTGCCACGTTTCGCTAGTATTGACTTCAAGAACGCGGAAAAATAGAGTGATTTATGTGTCCTTGCATTCTTTTTATGCATCAATGAGGTCAAGAAACACTGGCTCCCACCCTCCATGATGGTAGACTAAACTTAAAAGTAGTCTGCATCATTTTGAGAAACTGGATGAGTTAAGTTTGGTAAAGTATCTAACGCGTTCTTCTGGCAATGGAGAGCCTCTCATCCATAGCCTTTTTCTTTTCCTTCCTCTTGTTGCAGGTCCCCCGGGTGAGCAGGGCGTGCGTGGGCCTAAGGGTGAGCAGCCTGCCAGAGTTGCCTTCACAGTGACCCGCAGCGAGCCTATGGGTCCCGTCCCACAGAAAACCCCAGTCACTTTTGACAAGATCCACCTCAACCTGGGCGACAGTTTTGACGTTTATTCGTCTCACTTCATTTGCAAGGTAAATTAAATAACCGCACAGCGGCACAATGGAGAGAAAGCATTATAACTGACTGGTGTATATCTTATGACTATCAAAATGCAGAACAAATACAATGCCACCTCAAAATCCTATCGAAGATACAATGCATCTTTAAACATAAAACCCATTCCATAAAGCTTTAAAATAAAATGACAAATAAGGCTACTTTTACCCCCAGATCGGGGTCAGCCTAAAAAAGGACTGTAAACTTCTAAAATAGAATAGCGAAAAATATGGATTCATCTTTTCACTGACGCTTGTCAAGAATGTCGACACGCTCCTGAGGGGTAATTATTATGATGAGAGAACGGAAGATGAAATGGGGTGGAGTTTGGGTGAAAGTGGGGAGAGGAAAGGATGTTAGTGTAAACAAATGAGAGAAAAAGTGTGTGAATGTGTACGAGAAAGAGAAAACGGATGGGAGTGTAAGCCCGGGGAAAGGGGAGAAATCTAGCAAGGCAATATGTTAGCTTTAAATGTCATACTATTAAAACTTAAGCCTCATCAGACTTACAACTGGGAGCAATGGTTTATACAAACAATTGTTTTGCCATTCTGCAGTTCAACGGGACCTATTTGTTCACGGTGCACATGCTGAGCATGGAAAACCAGACCGCCTACGGTTGGCTGATGCTCAACAACGACCACCAGATGGCGTTTCACGGCGACGCCCAGTCACGTCATGGGACCGGCAGTAACACGGTTATTCTCAAGCTGGCCCGCGAGGATCACGTCTGGGTCCAGCTCAATGAAAACTCCGCTATTCTCAACCATTTCTCTTCCTTTTCTGGCCACATTTTGTTTGAAGACTAACAAATGGCTTCTTCTGTCATACCGTATCTGCTTGAATCTCTGGCCTCTCCACTGCTGACTGAAGCTGTTTGGTTCTCATTCAGGCATTAAATACTTACTACTTCAATCCTACATAGTGCAAATAATGTGGTCAACTCTGAGATTTCAAAAGGCCTCGCAATAGTATACTGAACAGACTTTTAGTATTCCGGCACTTTCAAATTCTGACTAAATTCAGAGAATACAGCTGTGAATACGTCAGTCCAAGCAATGCTGGGGTGATCTTGTAACTTCTGTCGAGAGAACTAACTAGGGCTGCTGATAAATTCTGCATTTCCTAAATTTATCTGCCAAGAAAAATGGGATTTATGAACTACTGCTGTCTCTTCATCATGGTTCACTCTCTAAGAACAGTCTACAACATTCGCTGGAATCTGTTTACCCCTTACAAGAAAGGCCCATCATCTCACAGCGACGGGTCAACAAAAACTGTGAATGCCTGATAAAGTGATACGTGCGTGCTGTTTTTGCGTGTTGCATTTTCCTTACATGACGGCACAAGTATGGCCAATACATTTCAAATTCATGTGCATATTTACGGCCAATACATTATGATCATTCCTGTAGATAATTTTTATGAAAATATGAACGAATGCCAGCGATGTTATTAGAACAGTAAACGGTGAACAATAGTATGTATCACTGAGTACTTCGTTTCTGTGAGGAAGCATAATTATGATCTCTTCATCATCTTCCAGTTCAAAGTAATGTTTGCATTCTCTAAACAAAGAGTTTCGTCATTTCAATGCTGGGTTCTAAACTCGTCTTTGCGTTTTTATGCATGTCCTCATAGCCTACCATCTTCTACTTTTCACTGGCATTGACAGACATAACCAAATGCACTAAGTTCCATGTTTAAGAATGCATTTGAATAATACATAAGTAGCCTATATTCCATAAATTGTATTTGAGAGTTCACGTTCCCGATTGCTTTTTAAAAAGATGAGTCCCGTGGTGTTTTCTGTATACACCATTCTCCTATAGAAATGTATTGCAGGTACAGAAAGCCATCTCTTTGGTCTTAAAGTCGTTTTGAATCTCATCATTTCTCTCAGCCCATGTACTAACACGCTAAATGAATCAATGAGTCACGACTGAAAAACTGTTGGCGTTTAAGAGCATCTGACACCTTTTCCCCCGTTATTCAAATGACATTTTTTTTTTTTTTAAATCCTCATTAATGAGTTTAGCTGACAAGAGACTTCGGATGAAATGCTAGTCTCACGGGGTTTCTGACTATGCCTTTAACTATTTGATCCTGTTTTACATTTCATTTTCGTCCCAGCACTAAGTCACCATTTCCTTTCTGTCGACTTCTGAAAAACTCTTCTAACAATCCTTTTGGCCGTTGTAGACCCAAACCGAACGCCATTCGGGTAATTGCTTATAACATATCGGATCAAACAGAGTTATGTTCAATGCATACAACTGGCATGCCGTGTCTTTTAGAGAAAACAGAATTAAATGACAATAAAATAAAGTAAAGTAAAACAATAAAATAAACTCTAGGTTCTTTCTACAGACAGAAAAAAAAAATCTTCTTCCAGTTAAACAAACAGCTAAGCAGTATTTTTCTCCATAAGATTCCTCATCTGTTGCTTTTTATATTTTAAATCCATGATAATGAATGGTCTGACACAAACCCATACGGCAGTTCGGATGTAAATCGGATTACCCTTAGAACCTAGAACTAAAAAATGATAAGATTTGTCCATGTAATGCAGCATGTGAAATTCTGGTGGAGCTTGGGTTTTTGGTCTGATCCAATCTGGCGTTTTGGAATTCGATTCAATTATCAACGATCTCGCCTACAACTCAAAATCATCGATATTGTTAAAGTTTTGCAAAGTTGTGCGTGCGAGAACATTTCTCCAGCTGGTTTATATCCCTTACTGACAAAAATGGCATTTTAATAATGTATCTCATCGTTATATTACAAGATCAGTGTTGCCGTCATCAGCATGAATTGTAATATAACTAAATAATATTACACTACCATATTTTCTACCCAGTTTTATGTCATGCATTTCAGTGCAATACATATAGCATTGATATACATTGTACTGTAGCTCTGTCATGTGTACAGAGGAAGATTGCTTTACTGTCTCATTGGCATCCGTAAAATGAAGCTATTTAAAAGCCAGTAGCTGATCGACGATTCTAACATCTTCGATCAATCATTATTATTATTATTATTCAGTTTGTTCGAGGCGCTTTGTCGTAAATCGGTGTTGTTGTTGATGTTGCTGTTTAAATTTTGTTATTGTTTCGTAGGACATGATGGAGTGAGGTTTGTAGATCAATAATGCCATTGCCATTTCTCGATCGAAACACTCTAAGAAATATGGAGAAACGATGATATTGTAAGGCACCCCCCCCCCTCCCCCAAAGCTGCTTTTTTTTTTTTTTAAATTAAGTAATTTATACAAAGTTCCTTTCTTGTAAATTGAAATTCCTAGGAGGCAAAAACGATCTAGATTATCAGTTGTCAAATAAAATCGCGTAGCTATTTCATGCTATGAACTCTATCTTGGGCCCAGAATAAACAAAACATTTGTTCATTTGAAAACTCCATTTGGAAACCCACCAGGAAATAGTTTGATATGGTTCTTGTACAAAAATTGAATTATTTTACCTACATCATCAATACCTGTCGCGTTTTCAAGCTTCCACATCTCCGAGTGCGATTATTGTTTCAGCAATAGTGACTGATCGTTGGTCTGAAAGTTGCTACTGTGAATCACCTATCTCTGAAATGCTCTTTACCATAAACTGATCTTTGGCAACTGAAATGCTTGTTTAACGGAGCAGGCTATTTTGTTTTCTTTTCGTACTAAATGCTATATTGTGCCTTTGCAAAAGCTGGGCGATTTGTCGCTGATTAAAAACGACCCGTCCCAGAGCTAACGGATCGATTTCGGCTTGGCTGCAAAGAGCAACTGCTACAATTGGAAAATGCCCAACGTTCCAACTTCTTAAAGTGGATCATAAAAACAGCTTTTGAGGGAAAATGTGGAAATGTGTGGATCGAACGACGGTGGGCCTTAATACCAGCTTGAAATTTGTGCTAGCGTATTTTATGATTTCTGGGTACTTGAAAAATGATAAAGGTACATAAAATAATACATGTAATAATAATAGACGGAGAAGAAGGAGAAGATCCAGTAACACATTACGGTACAACTTCTTTTGTCAAGAACCAAAACAATAATATCTGAGGACAAAACTTGATCTAGCATTCAATTCACAGATAAATTCTCAAACTGTTTCTTCCATTCTCAGCGGATGAATTTCTTAACATGTGTTGTCATTGAATCAACAATATGATCCCATATCGTTCTATTTCCTCTTTAAAAAGCACTGGAGCGGCGGGACTTCTTTACTGGCGTGTTATAATCACGTCACAGTAAAGGAGAAACAATTACTTTACAATTAAAGTGACATAATATGACCTCTGCAGTCAAGTCTGGTTAGAATAAACCTCTCTGGCGAAAACAAAACTGTCGACTATAAACAAGGCTGGCATTAACCAATACAAAGATATAAAGAAGAAAATAAAAGGAGGGCTAAAGTAAAAGAGACAGACTTCAAGCAATAATTTACTTCAAGCCAACAGTCTTAGTAGACCGCACTCTAATACTGTATGCTGTTTGGAATACCGAATGGGATTATAAAACAAATATAATTATGATGATCGTGTGTATGGCCAGATCAGGCGGGACATGGCCACATGAGAAGAGATGGTGAAAAAAAAAAAAATGTATACGAATTACCAAAAAAAAAAAAAATATGGCCTAGTTTGTTGACGACTGACGCTGTTTGCTGTCGCTGTGTTGTTGTTGTTGCTTGTTGTCCAGAATTAGATCACTGTTGACCGCCAGTCGTGCAGTTTTAGTGACTGTTGAGTACACATAATAGGGTTGTGACCTCTATATTTACACGCCCGTGGTTGGCGCTTGAATTTGTGGCTGTTGTTTGATCATCCCTTAGACTACATGTCTGTCAGTTATTTTAATACATATTTTTAATAACTTGGCGTCCGTTTCTGGTTTGTGGTATGCATGTGTCTGAGACAATGAATGGAGAGCGGCAAAGGAAAGGGAGGAGAGAGAAGACTGAGACTAAGAGACACGACAGGAAAATATGGAAATGGATATTACGTTCCATACATTTCTTTCAACCTTCTGGTGAAGGTTATCTCGAGCGGAAATGGAGAGTCCAATGAAAAGACAAGAAAAGGAAAACAGGCAAAATATGGAAAACAGACAAACTTTATCTTCTTGAAGAAACAGTGACAAACAGTGTTAATAACAAGCGATAGTGTTAATAATAGCTCAACTTCAACATTTTCCTATATGCTTCTCACTATCCAATCCAAAAGCATCGCCAGCAATATATTCCTTAAAGCTATCAGTAAAGACTTCTCGGATGACTTTTTTTTTTTTTCACTGAGGAAATGTAAATGAAAGAAAACTGAAGAGACAGGGCCAGATCTGCAAATCCTGCTAGAAACACCATGCCGGGAATCTATCAACATAACAATCATTGTCACAAAATCACGATTCTTTCATTACCTTCATATTATATACCAAAATAAATGAATACGAAAACGCTGAAACAGTGGCCTTCCAAACAATGGTTTCAAATTGTACATTCTTCAAACAATAATAATAATAAAATTAAATTATAATGTGCTAAACTGTGATCAGTGTGATCATGTAACTATTTTACTATGGCTGACTCAAGCCGTACTTTCGTATAGGTCGTTTATCACAAATAGCAGCAGTTAGAGGGCCTTTTATTAAAACATTTCCATTTTCAGTGGTTTCCCCCGAACAAAATTATATGGCTTTGACCTGTCCAATTCTGGTACTTGAACGTCGCAGACCGGCCGGCATATGTTCGGAATCGGATATCAGTTCAACAGACGAATACTGGTGAAGTTTGGGAGCAACGTGTCGATGGACAGTCTGACCCAGTCTGATCCCATCTAATCCAACAAGACACGAGATCATGGTATGGCAATGGGCAACTACATGACGATGCAGTCTCCCGTGTGAAACTCTAAACACTCTCGAACATTGTCTAACAACCTGGCTCGTCTGAGAGACAAAAGAAGTGAAGTTTTCTTGTGAGATTTTAAATTTATTAGGAAGTCACCAAAAGCTAGCACTTAGCAAACTAGCGGTGATATGAAGAGAACACAATTTAAAAAACGTAATACATACACACATGCATGCATTCATGCATGCATACATGCATGCATGCATACATACATGCATACATACATACATACATACATACATACATACATACATACATACATACATATGTAGGTACGTACGTACTTACATATATACATACATACATACGCATACATACATACATACATACATACATACATACATACATACCATACATACATACATACATACCAAACATATCGTAATATAAATTATATTCATGCTACTACTACACATACAGCAACAGCAGCAGCTACAATAGTATGAGGATGAATCTTTATTCAATAGCAATTCTCATAACCCTGCCCGAAAGTCAGTATACCAGCACCATCTCCCATTTTGAAACTTCCTCGTAAGTCTAGTTTCTCGCGGGATCAGTATAAGATTGAGGTATTATCGGAACACTACTCTCCTGTCTGTGACCGAGGATAAATTCGACCGTCTGGTGAGCCGGGCTTCGCATCTAAATAATGGCAGGGGATTGAAAAAGTCACAAAATTGCTAAGATGGAAAGGAGGGTATGGCCGGAGGGAAGACGTCTGGGGAAGGTGTGTGTGTGTGTGTGTGGGGGGGGGGGTTACAAGAGAGTAATTGCTCTCGTTATTGTGTTTTACGAGTGGCACAGTGACAATCTATTACTACTATTAGTTCTAAGCGGTCAAACTGCCGTCATTACTTATATAGTCAATGGCAGGATTGGGAGCAAAGGGAAACTCGTTAATCTTTTTAATTTCTTTCATATAAATATATGTATATATATATATTTTTTTTTTTTCAATCACAAATTTATGGTCCATTTCAAGAAAGCCAAAGTATAAGCAAATTCGACTGAAAGTTCATCATCGTGAAGTTTGACAGTACTCAAGGCATACTACATTAGAAGTAAAAGTAAAGTTCTTAGTAAAGTTCTTATAGCTCTGGGAATGAATCACCCTTAATTTGTTACTGATGTTGTGACTGATGATGATGATGACGATACATACATTATGTTTTTATTATTGCCCTGACGAAGAGCCAAGCGGATTTGAAAATTTGGCAGAGATCTGACCATCACAATCAAGTTACAGATTTCTATGGTATTTGTTTTTCTTGAATTCTTTTGCTAGGTGCCGGTCAGAAAGTTCTATATTTTTATAAAATGATGATGATGATGATGATGATGATGCGACGAAGAGCCAAGCGGGCTCGAAAATTTGGCTAGCGATATTAGTTTCTTTTACTGACTCATTCAAAATTCTTCATATTGTTTTTCCACTTTTTTATGTATTTGATTAGTTGCTGATGGACAGTCATCTTAATTTTAAGATATTTATTTTTTGGTGAAATGATGATGATGGAGATAAATATTAAAACTCTGGACACAGCATAAGAATAATAACAAAAAAAAAAAAAAAACTGGCAACTGAAAAATCTTAATATCTATTTGCGTATTGTAAACCAGAGGGTGTAAAATTCGAACTCTAAAAATATACTATTTTTACATAATAAGCAAGTCATTTAATTAAACTATTTTTCTTTCGTATACAGCCTATTTACACGTTATGTTATGTTTTCTTTACTGTCCTGACGAAGAACCAAGACGGTTCGAAAATTTGGCAAGTGATAGCACTGTGTTCAATTTCTTTTGCCAAGCCCTTCATATTCTTGTTAGCTTCTTTTAATGTATTGGATTAGCTGCCGGTTAGACAGTCGTCTTAGTTTTAACTATTTGACCACAATGAGCCGATACATTAGCTTGACTTTGACACAGAAAGCTACTCAGTTTGTTTTCCTGCTTTTCCCAATTCACGCCATATTTAAATATCCATTTTTGATTATTTATATTTTTTAAAAATAAATTCTCATTCTACATCTAATTGCCTTTCCAATGGTATATAACATGATCAGTTTTGTACGAAAAGGAGCCAAATATCTGAAATTTTAAAATACGATCCATTGAAACGGCCGGGTTAAAACATGGACATGACCATGTTTTGATTACAATGATAACATTCGTTCACAGCGTTTGGACAAAATGCATTGCCTATATCTTTGTTATATCATTCTTCATGGAAAGAAAGGCACAGGAGAGGGCTGTCAAAGAGTTAAGACATTTTTTTTTTTAAAAATGATGATGATGAAGACGACGACGATGACAAATCAATAACACTGGTGGCTGTACATAGTCAGATGGGCACAACGTGTTCCTAACGATAAAATGGCCTTAAAAGATAGCGGCACCGTCAATCAATCTAATGATATGGCACAAACTGTCAAGTTCACAGAGTAAAAAAAAATGATTACGTTCGTTCACAGCGCTTGGACAAAATACATTGCCTATATCTTTGTTATATCATTCTTCATGGAAAGAAAGGCACAGGAGAGGGCTGTGAGGGAACAGGGGGAGAAAGGGTGGAAAAGATAAGGGGGGGGGGGGTATGTGGCAAAGGCTGTTTTCTTTCTTGTTTCACTAATACAGATCATATTGTTACTTTTGGTTAGTCTTTTAAAGTATTCGAACTTGAAAGGCTAAAGAACTACAAAATTGTGCCTTGTATCCAGATTGCCGAGGTGATAAAAACACCGCAGTTTTCTTGTGAAATTCTGGTCGATATACATTTCTTTTCAAAGAGCTGGCATTTAATAAATCTCTGTGATCTTTGTGGCTGCCAGTAATGACTTAATGATAGTGCCGTTGTATTTGTTTGTGTAGTTTTGCTTCGTTTTGTTTGTTTGTTTTTTTCACCCATTACTGGCAGTGAACAATCATCCTTCTCGTTATCCATAATTAGGTTTTAAAAAAATATCATGTAGGGAAGGTTCATCCTGTGAATCAAAAGAATAAAAACAAAAGAGTTCAGATCAACCTGACCCATTCCAATCTAACTTGTGTGTTGGCCAAGTCTTTTTACCATGGTCATCGTAACTGTTCCCGAGCTCTGTCTGCTGTGAAGATACAGTCGTTCTCACCTCCGGCTTGACTTCTGGATATGTCTCTACTCAGGGAAGCCCAGAAATAAATGTTCAACAATCTACTAGATATACACAGTTTTGAAATCTTATCTTACACTGAGATCCATTTAGTGTTATTTCCACGGTTCGATAACTCCTTTTATAACACCAATGGTAGCTCTGTGGTCATTCTGAATGCCTACAACACCAAATAATAATATATATTATAAATTATCCATATTTGGTTGTGTGTCTGCCTTCTGGAGATTTACCTCACACTTTGGGTGTGGTTGAGTCCAACCTAAGTTCAAGTTACACGCCTACCTCTCATACAGCGTGTATTATTTTAACATCCGAACGTAAAACCATCAGATCAAGTTAACTTATTACTAGCGCATAAAATCTATCAATGCTTCGTTCGAAGTAAAATTAAAGGTGCACGCGTGAAAACTAGGCTTCAATAGATTCTTCTCCGTTTCTGGTGTGCAGAGTTGCTCTCTATATCGCCTCCGGGGTTCCCAGCATTGTATACAGTCTACGATGTCATCAGTTCCCCATTTTCCATAGACTCTCATGGTATATCACATTTCACTGCAGCAATATTCAAGCTGTAGGCGGGAGTTATTCAGGTATCAATCTCCCTCTTCCTTGCTAGCTAGAAAATCACTTTCTAAAGCAAACACCTAAAAATCTAAGCCTTTTATAAATTCGTCGACCCAGCATGAAAATAATAATAATAATAATAATAATAAACTGAAAATGAACCAAAAAAAAAAAAAAATCAAATAGCCGGAGAGAAATGACATCGAGTCACACGGTGGACGAAATGATGGAGACGGCGCCGACTCCAGTTTCTTCCGGTCGATATTCTATAATGGCGGCGGGTCGCGTGGAGTGAAAGATAGATGGCGGTGCAAGTCGCAGGGCACAGTGTACCGGTCTAGCACTTCTAATTTCGAATCTATGCCCATTTTTTTTTTTTTTTTTAAGGTGATCTCATATATTTTTTCTTCTTTTCTTTCCACATATTCCCTCTTTCTATCCTTTCCTTCACTTCCCCGTTGTTTTACTCTTCAAATCACCGCCTCCTCTAGATATCGTTTTAAGAAACCCTTTATATAAATCCTCCCCCCCCCCCTCGATTGCCAATAGGGAACCTACTTGGGAAATTAAACGCCGTCAGCACTTCCGATACGATCCCAAATTTCAAATCTGATCACCGGGACAGGTGGCCTTGAGACGCCCCGCGGAGGAAGCACCAACAAATCACGTAAGACTTCAGGGAGAGATTTTCTGTTTCCCAATCTATTTAGCGTTATCCCACTATCTAGTGCCTGCTTCCCGGACTCGAGCACCCGGGAAGACCCAGAAATGCTAGAACGTCTATAGCGTCCTTAACAGGAGGACCCATTTGCTGTCCAATAGTCACGTCATACCCTAAACCGGGTAAACTGACGAGACGCTTAATGATTTAACTATTCGTATGTACCCACTAACCTTTCTTGAAATAATACGAATGTGCCCGTTGTATAACATGAAACTAATAGCCAAAAGAATGAGCGAAACAATTTCAATCATTTTAAATATTTTTGATATTACTAGATGTTTACTACTGATAAATCTGGCTGCATAAAATGACAGCAGTCTATGGGGGGAAAAAATTAAAGGCGAACAAGAAGAAGAAAACAAACGCAAATCCCCTTTTTTCATTAAATTCTCACTGCTGCAAATGCCACCGAAAACTGCAGAGGACGGCAGAATCAGAAGCCGTTTTTTTTTTTTTTATGGTGAATTTTATTGCTGTAATTAAATAATAATAATAATAATAATAAATAAATAAACAAACACTATAATATAAAAGGATACAGTTCCTTCGAAAAATCTGCCAACATATCTATCTACATTTTCCCCATCTAAAAGTCATAAATTTTCAAATCATATCAAAGGACTTTTATGTTTGTTTGTTTGTTTGTTTTTTCTGTCTATAAAAAATGGGGGGGGGGGGGGGGAAACTATCTCATTTTGTTCTAATCCACCTCCACAATTCACCCCCCTCCCCCCTTCTTGCCCGCCATCCTTCCATACACTAGCGCCATGGTTTCAAGATCATGCTCTATGTGGTAAGACATTTATTTTCATACACGTTTCTCTATGATATGACACAAAAAGCGAGAGTATGGTTTTATTTTCTCATTGACGCGGATTTCGATCAGCAGTTAGCAGTACTGAGAGAAATATAATTTTTATTCCGGCGGATGGCGACATTTTACTTGTCAGGCAATGAGATAGATGCAGTTTGGAATCCATGAAACGTTTTGGTTGATTTAGAACTTGTATCCTTTTTTTTTTTTTTTTATCTGCATAATTATCGATGTCTTGTCTGTCTGCAAAGCAGATCAGGGCAGTGAGATACTGTTCACTATTTTACTCTATGAACATGATCCTGGTGTTCCACATTTGCCTGTTTTGTGACCCAAATTATTTCAGTTCTAATATGTTCCTTTGACACACATACACACATCTGTTTCTGCTACTAACATAAATCAATTTCTTTCTTTCCCTGCAATGGTACTGCAGTTCTCTCCTAGTGCTCCACCCTCTTCTATACGTAATATATTAAGAATACTAAATAATCATACCTTGACAAATTGATTTGAGAGGGCGGAGATAGTCTGAGAGAAAATGGAGAAGCATGGGGCTTTCGGAAATCTTGAAGTTCTAAGAGGTTCTAAGATTTGTTGAGAACCCAGCCTGTCTTAAT
Organism: Peronia verruculata; assembly: GCA_038406235.1. Classification (NCBI taxonomy): domain Eukaryota; kingdom Metazoa; phylum Mollusca; class Gastropoda; order Systellommatophora; family Onchidiidae; genus Peronia; species Peronia verruculata. The sequence goes on from JBCAUA010772176.1 coordinate 13,946, forward strand.
TCTAATTTTTACCACTAACGAGGTTGATGCTGCTGAAAATCCTTATCAACCGTCACCCATATGACACAGATGATCTGATTCTACTTTCAGATATCAGCCAACATCTTTCCTCCTCCTCTCCCCTCCCATCTCTCTTTCTACTCCCAACCATCAGTGTTTCTTCGTATCAAATATACTTACAACAATGCATGCGAAATAACTCATGCAAGTTTGATTCATCTTAGGTGGTTGGACGGCAGCTCAACTAATGCTGTATTGTGATATCATAATACTGCTTTTTGAACTCTTTATCGTTTCATCACGACTCCCTCAACTCCAGATGTCAAGTATGTAATATGACATATTTAACGGGCTATTCCTCTCACTACCTTCTCCTTTTAGTCCACCCCCCCCCCCCCCCAATTCCCCTCCCTAACGTTCGCCTTTGGCCTTTCTAGCACAAACAGCGCAAGAAATCACCGGGCATTTCAGCACATGATCGCCTTGCTGTCAATCCTTATAGGTCTTACAAATTTCTCATTATCTAAATCTATCTGATCTCCTCAAGCTTTATCTTTTACCAGACAGACACTGGTGAAAATAGTCTCATCTTTGGAGACATTAGCTCTTATAGAGACGAGGAAAAGGCATAAGAAGACCGGGAAGTGGTTAGTGAGAGAGAAAAAAGAGAAGGAAGGAAGGAAGGAAGGAAGGAAGGAAGGAAGGAAGGAAGGAAGGAAGGAAGGAAGAGGAAGCAAGGGAAAAAAAAAAGTGAGGGGGGAAGGAGTAAGATGAAAAAGGGAAAGAGGATAAAGACGAAGCTAAAAAGGAGAGGGGAGAATGACAGACAAGGACAAATATTAAATAGGAAATGATACCAAAGAAAAGAGCCAATAACGTTCTTATCCTCGGGAACACTAGACTTTACAAAGGAAAGAAAATGGAATAGGAAGAGGGGGGGGGGGTA
>JBCAUA010772287.1:0-65601 GCA_038406235.1 Peronia verruculata
TGTCTTAAATTGCTCCAAAGCCTTCTTCTGTAATTGTTCCATTTCTTCTTGTGTCATAATGCTGTCTCTAGGTTAATAATTAAAAATTTACTTGGACAGAGTTCAGTTTACAGTCTCATCGCCTTCAAAAAAAGGCGCCATATTCTTAGGCGATTTAAGGTTATCCGTATCTATTTCATAATTTTGCATATTAGCATACACAAATGACGAATCACCCTTAGAGTTTCCTGCTCCATCAAAGCCGATATTTTTTATGAGATTTTTATAAGGAACTACAGATAATCAATGGTTAATCATATTAAAATAAGAAAAGCAGTAATCCCATGATATCTATTTGCTATCCTTAGCCGCTAAAGATGATCCGATAATTTTCTTTAATTGACTATAAACAAACCAGTCGGGAAAAAGGCGCTCTAAAAGTTTAAACCGATTTGCATATTCAAAGTCTTTGATGTCCATAGAAGAAAAATTTTCCCATGTCCTGCGCCAAGCAGCCCATCCCCAAATATGGGTCATATGAGAATAATAGTAATCGGAATCAAAAGAAAACTTATCCAAAAGATGATTAGAGCCGCTGATAACAGAAATGCGGGTATCGTTCCTATAGCGATCAAGTAACCGCTCACAAAAAGAAAAAAAGGACTGAGAAGGAAGGCAGTCGTCTTCAAGAATAATACCCTCCGGCTCATGTTCAAAAAACCAAGATACGCTACTTTTAACCCCCAATGCGCAGCCCAGATTTTTTTCACTAAAAAGGGTCTTTATCTCACAAGGCCAGTCTACCCGGCTTACGAGCGCTTTATTTTCGTCGCATTTTTTTTATCTTACCTATTTCGTCAATAGCGATGTAGAGTTTAGTGGGTTGGGCCTTTCTGATTTCTTGAAAAACCCTATATGTTGTATGGGGCTTATTATAGGCTATAAGTAAAACCGGTGTGGTTAGCATACTGAAAGCAGATTAACATCATAACGCTTTTATACCGAGCTTAAACACGGGAGGGAAGTCTACTTGAAAAACGGAATAAACTTGGGCACCTTGCGTTGGTAGTCGGCATATTCAGGATATTTTTCCGCTGATATTTTCTCGCTGAGGTCTGAACTTCCTTGGAACAACAACAGCAGCAGCAGGCTGCCGGCAAGCGACCAGTTGATCCAATTGCCTGTAGCTACCACGCTAAAGCCGTAAAACGTCAACCAGATAGCCTGTTCAGCGGCATAGTTCGGATGGCGCACGATGCTCCACAGCCCTTTGCGCAAAAATCCAACTGCGTATTCTCCCATTAACGCTTCGCCTGCATGTTTTTTACGGTACTTCTCTGTTTGGAACCGCCACTGCTGTTGGTCTGCTGTCCATTCAATGGCTACCAAACCCAAAAATACAACCGCCAATACGGCATCCCAGACGCCTAATGGACCGCCTTCCATTGATTTTACAATAGGCAAGGTAAAAAACAAGATCAGCGCCATTTGGTAAAACGACACAAAGAACAAATTGAATAAATTCCAAATTACCGGATGTTGAAATTCTTTTCGCTTCCGGATAACCTCCCATCGGTAATCTTCATCTCCTTCCCAAAATTTCCAGCTATACCCTCCTCTACGCGCAAAATTATAGGTTAAGCGAATGCCCCAAACGGTTACCAAACAGGCCATCAGTACCGTCCTCGGGTCAAAACCTGACCGGTAACAACTTATCCATACATAAACTATGGGGATGATAGACCACAACTTATCGACCTGACTGTAATTGTTTACTAACGAGCTGATGACATAACAAGCTCCAGCCGTTATCATACACACCCACATCAACTCCATCAAAACAGCCGATTGAAGTTCGGTTGGAGCATGATCAAAGTAAAATGTACCAAAGGGTAAGATAACAAGAGTTAAGATCAGCAATAAAGCTAATTTCCACATATTTTAACGGGTTAGATAAAAGCGCTCGTTTAACAGATTTGGTCGCAATATATCAAATATATCTGTATATTGCCTTGACGATTTTGTTTCAAAATCGCAAAAAAGCGCAAGGCAATAAAAACAGCTATTTCAGCCGCAGTAGCGCTCATTTTTAGCGCTTTCCAACCATGCTTTGAAAGGGTGCATGGATGAATAAAAATCAACATAAAATTGTAATTGCGCCTAGACCATGGTTTAAAAATAAAAATATAAGCGCTGTGGATTTAATCCCTACGCAGTGGTTGCAAGTAGACAGCAAATTAAACAGTACAGAAATGTGAGCTCAACGCTATCCGTGTAGTTTAGGGTTTTGATGTTTTAGCGTCTCATCAAGAAAATCAAAGAATAAATTAAGTGGTACTCTATATCCAAATTTATAGATTTAACCTATCCATTTCAGTCGCTTCCTTAGCGCCTGCTTTAAAATCTGTTTTTAATCTTACATAAACTCTTTTTAACCCTTGCTGGCCACAGAAGTAAATAATGGAGTCGGAGCGCCGTTCAATGTTGAACCTCTGTCTTAAAGCTAAATGAAGTAATTCACAGCGTAGCGTTACATAAAGTAGCTGACATGCTGCGGCTTACAGGCTTTACAGCGGGTTGAAAAAAACAGAGATTTGGAATAACTCGGATAAAGCGCTATATTTGTATCAGATCCCTGCGGGGGTCAGACGTAGGGCTACCTTCGGGTAGCCTTGCGTTGCATGTTCGGCCCGCGTAAGCGGGCCGTCCTATTTTATAGCCGGTATACTTTTTTGGGCAGTGGTCTAAAGTAGTAGTAGCCTTGAATACCCCTCTTTTTTTTACCCTAACCATTTGTAATAACGTCGATCAAGCGCTATATTTACATCAGACCCCTGCGGGGGTCAGACGTAGGGCTACCTTCGGGTAGCCTTGCGTTGCATGTTCGGCCCGCGTAAGCGGGCCGTTCTATTTTATAGCCGGTATACTTTTTTGGGCTTTGTTTTGAAGTAATAGTAGCCCATTATCTTTTCCTTCTTCAACTTTTCCACCTCGCGGTAAATAAACTGGAGTTCTTTTGGGAATTCGAGAGGCAGCGCCTTAACGTCTTTTTTTGAATAGACGCTTTAGCCCTTGTTACGATGTTGTTGTGCCCTTTCAGGGCTCTCAGAACTTGTGCCGTTGAGTAAGGCTTCGTAGCGACTAATTGAAAAACCTAGGGAAACAGTTATCTTCGTATGTCCAAAAAGAGGAATAGATCTAGTGGTGATCAAAAGTTATCGTATAACCCATTTTGCTCTTGGGCAAGTCAGGCAGCCGGCTATGCGAAGATACAAACCACGACCTTACCATCGCCCAAAGGCCGAGGATAAATAGGACGTTGAGTAGAAATAAAAATAGGGCAAAAAGGGCTGTAACTCCCCATACTATACAATAAGCTATGGCCTCTACTATTTCCATACCAATGTATTTTGATACGGGCAGCCGCACCAGCACAATACAAAGCTAAGGTAAAAAAAATATCGATAACATGGATCAAAAAAAGTCCGTAAATCCGCTACCTTTAAAATCTTCTTTTTTTAAAAATATAAGCAATTTCTCATAGTATTGTAGATTTATATGGAATTTGTTATACAGGCGTGTTTTTCAGTATCGTGTGCCTAAAAGTGTAGCGGCGTGAAGTTTGTTTTTCTCTTTATCGCATTTTTGTTTCTTTTTCCAGTTCCTGTATTTGCCTATCTTGATCCCGGATCGGGCAGTATTTTGATATACGCGGTTATTGCTATTTTTACCGCTATCCTATACTTGGCAAAAAGTTTTTTTGCGCGTATATTTTATATAGTATTCTCCTTAAAAAAGAAAAATATCGTTGCAGCCGATATTATTTTTCACTCTGAAAGAAGCCACTACGACCACTTGTTTGTCCCATTGCTTTGCGCCTTATCAAATACGGGGCTCGTTATTCGTTATATCACCCAATACCAACGAGATAAAACAATGCCGTCTCTTCCTGAATCAATTATCCATGAAACAGTTTCTTCCGGAGCCTATGGTTTTGCTAAACTCAACAACGTCGAGGCCCGAGTATTTGTTACCACTACTCCACAATTAGACGTCATGATGTTCAAGCGTTCTCCAAAAGTACGCCACTACACTCATTTGTTTCATGGACCACAAGATGTAGGAGTATATAAGCCCTTTGCGTTTGACTATTTTGATTCGCTGTTGTGCGTCGGCGATTTTATGCATAAAAGCATTCGCGCTATTGAGAGCGCTAGAAACAGCAACGCTAAACAGCTTTTTTCCGTCGGGCTTGTATATTATGACGAGCTTGTCCGCCGCAAAAAACAAAATCTATCGGCGCCTTTATCAAAACAAGGAAATAAGAAAACAGTTTTGATAGCGCCTTCATGGGGTAAAAATGGATTGTTTACAGTGTATGGCGTCGATTTTTTATACGCGCTTGCCGGCGATTATCGCGTTGTCGTGCGCCCACATCCTCAAATAAAAATATCTCAACCTGAAATTTATACAAACATTCTTTCAGCGTGTAAGTCTTGCTCGTTTTTAGTAGATACTTCGCTGTCTAACGAACAAGCTTTGTCTGAGGCCGACATAATGATCAGCGACTTTTCGGGTGCAATGTATGATTTTTATTATCTTCATGAAAGACCCGTTATTATTATGGATACACAAATGGATTTTGAGGCCTTTGAAGGAAGGCTTTTACAAGAACCGCTGTGGCAGCATACAACGCGAAAAGAGATAGGAACTATCATAAATAAAGAAAGTCTTTCCAATATGCCTACCATAATCACCAAACTTATCAATAAAAAAAACAAGCGCAAATCTACAATGCGAGAGCGATATGTAGCAAATTTCGGCAATGCGGCGCCAGCCGTGGCAGAGCGCATTCTTTCGATACACAAAGAGCTTTCATAAATGGCCATAGATTTTTTTCAATCGGTGTATCTTTATTTTTTTACCGTTACTGGTAGTTACGGAGTCGCATTGCTGTTGCTCAGTCTTTCGGTCAGCATCGTTCTTATGCCGCTGCAAAAAATTGCAGATTTTTTTAAGGCTAAAGATGAAGCAGAAAAAGCCGTATTTGCCGACGAATTGGCTATCTATAAAAAACACTATTCGGGAATGGAGCGCCACTATTATATTAGCACTCTGTACAAAATACATCGCTATCACCCCATAAAATCTTTGCGCACGGTTTTAGGGCTACTGGTACAGTTGCCGTTTTTTATTCTCGCGTTTTATTTTTTAAGCGAATTTCAAGGATATGCCGGAGCCTCTTTTTTATTTCTTAAAGATTTAACAAAACCCGACGGCTTGCTTTGGGGTATTAATCTAATGCCGATTTTGATGACCGCGCTTACCGTGGCATCGGCGTTTATTAAGCCCGCTTCGTCTCGCCGCGAAACAATTAACCTTTGCTTGCTGGCGGTATTGTTTTTAGCGCTGCTTTACAGTTCACCGTCGGGGCTAGTTTTATATTGGACGACAAGCATGTTGTTCACCTTGCTAAAAACACTTATAACAAGCCGAACGGCTTTGCAAAGAAATAGTTTTGCGGCAATAAAGCATTATTATCTTTATGCGATAAATGAGCCGTTTACTGCCGCCGCCGTCTTTGCGACACTGTTGTTTATAGGCGCATCATTGCCGTTGCAGGCCTTGCAGTTAATACCTGCCAAGGGTGAAATAAAATCGGACGCTATTATGCTTTTTGCGCTTATAGCAAGTTGTTTTCCTGCCGCTTATTTTGCGTGGTTTTCGGTTGTTAATATTAAAAACAGCAATATAAAAATAGCCATAACATCGGCATTCGGCGCCTTTCTTGGAGCGCAAGCCATTATGAGCGCCTTCATTTTAATACTGCTTCGTGCCGGCAATGTCGCGCCAACGCTTTTTATCGGTAATGTGCAATTCGGCGTTTTTCGATTGCGTGCGCTTTCGCTCGTGTTTCTCTTTACAACAATAGCTATAAACTACGCCATAGCAAAGCGCGATTTCTTCTCTGTGGCTTTCAAAGTCATTTTTGGCGCAAAAAATACATCTTCAAAGCTAACCGCTCCATTGATAAGCGCATGGCTTACGGTGTCATTTTTGTTTGTGCTTGTTCCGGCAATTCGCGTTATAGCCTCATCGCCGCAAGAGTTTTCAGAAAGAGGAGAACTTTTATTATGGGTATTTGCAACATTTTTTGTGTGTCTCGCAATTTTTAGCTCCTTATCTTTTTTGCTAAAAGGAGTTCTTAAACAAATATTTTTAGTTTGCGCCGTTTTTTTGCTTATATACGGATTTGTAAATTATTTTGTATTTGCAGGAGATTATGGACAAATGGATTTTTTTATTTTTCATAAAATTGATAATCTAACTGTTACGTCTCTCGCCATAGCAAGAGACATCGGAGCGCTTGCGCTTATCTTGGCGCTGTCCTGCTGCTTAATCAGATTCTTATCGTTTTCTTTTTTACACCGTTTGAACATTACGGTGTTTGGTATGCTTCTGCTGTTTGTCATGCCTTCTTTGTTTACGCTTATTCGCGCTGCACACAAAACACAGCTTAACAATGAGATCGCGGCATCCGGTAATGTTCCTTTACAGGTAGGCGAAACACTAGCCCCAAAATATTTTTTCTCGAAAAAAGGAAAGAATGTTTTGATTGTTTTTTATGACAGATTTATTGGAGGTTTTGTGCCTGATGCTCTCAAAGATGTGCCTGCGTTGAAAAAATCGCTTGACGGCTTTGTATGGTATCCTAATACGCTTTCATTTGCTACAAATACCGCTCTTGGTTTGCCGGCTGTTTACGGTGGTTATGCGTATACCGATGTCGCAAAAGCGAGATCTGAAAAATTAGGAGACGTCGATTGGATTCAAAAGTTGCAGCCAAGAATATATAGCAGCACAAAGTTTATGATACAAAAATTTTTAGATGCCGGATACGATACGTTTATAAATGATCCATCTTTACTTGGAGGGCCATGGGGCGGGACTCCCAGTATGGTAAGATCGTGGGGAGCGCGAAGCGGGTCTGACAACTTAATCGGTGCATATAACAAATTGATTTTTCGAAAAGAAGCAAAATCAATTGCAAAAAGCAATGTTCAAAGTTACTCCGCATATAAAATTTTTAAAAATTATATTATACCGTTTTCTTTATTTAAAGTAATTTCCCCTGTTGTGCGCACATATATATATCAAAATGGTATTTGGTGGTCCCACGGCAGCTCTACAGAAGGCTGGATAAAACTCTATATAGATAATCTCTCGCTCGCGCAGGCATGGCCGCATATTAGCGCAGTATCGAATAACCCAAACGGCTCTTATCTATTTGCTACGAATAAAATGACTCACGACGTATATGCGGCGCGCGACAACGGCGCCTTTTCTTCGGCTTCAGAAGAATGGCAAGAACTAGCGCGCGCGGACATTTCTAAAGAAGCACTCGCGCGCTTTGGCGATGAAATAAGCGCAGTCCATTTTTACGGCGATAAAGAGGCGCTTATCAGAGCTTCGGCTTGGTGTGATTGGATGAAAGAAAACGGCGTATACGATAATACGCTTATTATTATTGTCTCAGACCATGGGCATGCTGTACAAGACCCCATGTTTTTGGCGCAAAAGAGTAAATATGCAAGCTATCACCCTGTTTTGATGATTAAAGATTTTAATGCAAGGGGAAACTTGCAAATAGATAATCGTTTTATGACTCATGCAGATGTGCCGTCTTTTGCGCTTTCTGCCATCGACCCCGATGCCCGTCAAAAATACGGATACGATAAATCTAAAGGATTTCGAGTATATACTTCTAAAGGAAACCTTACAGTTTATGAGAATATTTTTGATTTAAAAAATTGGATTTATAAAGAAGAATAGTTTTTTATCTTACTATGGCCTGAGCGCGGCAAGATACTTTGGCCGAAAAGATATGAAAGACATACTAGGACTGTCGAGGTACATGCCCTCAAAGGTAGTGTTTTTTCAGCTGCGCAGCAGTATCTTTCGGCAGTGTGCCGACACTTACAAAACCGTCAACGCTTCAAACAGAGCAATCCGTTCCACCGGCGACGCGGTCCATCTCGACGCTTTCTACCCATAATACCGGGCGCTTGCTGCGCATAAGCATTTTTCGCTTCAAGCGATCCAAGGTCCATAACGCCCTGCATGCACAACGCGTGAGCGCTCATAAAAAAATGTGCGGCATGCTGCGTCGCCGACCATGCTCATAAACCGATACGTAGCGCGCCGCCTATGCGCATAATATTCATTATAAGAGAGTTGTAAATATCTTTCAAAATCGTATCTTAGCTTTTTAATTCGCAGCTATGTCTGATATTTTTATTGACTTTTGAACCTCTTGCTCAAAAAGAAACATGGTAAAAAGACTGTGCCGCTGCACTAAACCGTATTGTGATTAAAAAACAAATTAGTACATATAAATATTTCACATATATAGTATATCAGAAAAAATGTGTGCGGCAAAGTTTGCACATGCAGATATAGCAACTTATGCAAAGCATTGATATACTATTTATAATATAAAAAATTATGAGTAAGACACAATTATTTGACGGAGTAGCAAACTTTGTCTACACGCCTCTAGATTACGATACCTATCGCGAAAGTTTTCAGCGTGGGGAGCTTGCCGCTAAAATAGCGGAAACGTACCACAGAAGCGCACAAGAAGTAAAAGAGCTTTCTGCCGACCCTGACCACCACGGGCAAATGACGCTTTCTTCACTGCTGGAGACTATGGTTGCTTTTGAGTTAGAAGCGACCGGCGTGCTCGGCTGCAAAGTTACGCGCGGGCCCGCGCATACCGATTTAGAAGACGGTTGGGGCAGAAAGTGGGATGTAAAAACGCCCCCTTACGTTGATAAAATCGGGTTTAACGTGGAGGCTGCTGTACACAGCATCCTGAAAAAGTTTTCTGAATTTCCCAATGGCAGCGTTGGCATTTTACTGGATATATCGTTTTTGCATCCTGAAAATTATAAACAGCTTAGCGCCGAGTTACAGTCAAAATTAAGCGCCTTACAAAAATTTTTAGTTCGCCAAGTTACCGTTGAAGGCGTGCTCACCTAGCGTGACGACAACTGCTGTCCCTGCAGCTGTTGTGAATACCTTTCAAAATTGTATCTTAGCTTTGTGATTCGCAGCCCGCTGCCAGCTCTTATGAGCTTGTTCTAGGTTGTGAATACCTTTCAAAATTGTATCTTAGCTTTGTGATTCGCAGCTTAATTCCTGTTTTGCATTTGGAAAATATAGTTGTGAATACCTTTCAAAATTGTATCTTAGCTTTGTGATTCGCAGCCCACCAACTCCGCAACATTGGTTGATGCGTGTTGTGAATACCTTTCAAAATTGTATCTTAGCTTTGTGATTCGCAGCCAAATGATGAAAGTATTTTATCGCATATATGTTGTGAATACCTTTCAAAATTGTATCTTAGCTTTGTGATTCGCAGCCTATAAGTTTATAGAGATGTTCTACATTAGTTGTGAATACCTTTCAAAATTGTATCTTAGCTTTGTGATTCGCAGCCCGATCTCGAATACATCTCCCCGCGTTCTGTTGTGAATACCTTTCAAAATTGTATCTTAGCTTTGTGATTCGCAGCTAATTAAAAGTAAATATTATGAGTAACGGTTGTGAATACCTTTCAAAATTGTATCTTAGCTTTGTGATTCGCAGCATATCTTGACGTTGAGCGCGTCTGATTACCGTTGTGAATACCTTTCAAAATTGTATCTTAGCTTTGTGATTCGCAGCCATGTATTTTTTTTTCGTTCATCTGTTTTGTTGTGAATACCTTTCAAAATTGTATCTTAGCTTTGTGATTCGCAGCGGAACTTGGTTCCCGAAACCTTCCCTATTGGTTGTGAATACCTTTCAAAATTGTATCTTAGCTTTGTGATTCGCAGCTATCTCGTTGTCTTTTATCTCCTGCTCTAGGTTGTGAATACCTTTCAAAATTGTATCTTAGCTTTGTGATTCGCAGCACATCTAATGATGTTAATCTATTGTTGTAGGTTGTGAATACCTTTCAAAATTGTATCTTAGCTTTGTGATTCGCAGCCAAGAGGAGAAAGTGCTCAAAGTGCAAAATGTTGTGAATACCTTTCAAAATTGTATCTTAGCTTTGTGATTCGCAGCCGCGATGGGGTGTCGTCGAGAAGGTGTGGGTTGTGAATACCTTTCAAAATTGTATCTTAGCTTTGTGATTCGCAGCCGGCTGCCAACGCTAAAGAGCTTACCGGCCGTTGTGAATACCTTTCAAAATTGTATCTTAGCTTTGTGATTCGCAGCATGACGTAGGTGTAGCCATCTCTAAATTGTGTTGTGAATACCTTTCAAAATTGTATCTTAGCTTTGTGATTCGCAGCGTTTCTGTTTTGGTTAAAAATCTATAATACGTTGTGAATACCTTTCAAAATTGTATCTTAGCTTTGTGATTCGCAGCCCGTGCGAAGGTATGCACGCTGCCGTGATAGTTGTGAATACCTTTCAAAATTGTATCTTAGCTTTGTGATTCGCAGCCGTTGTCGTCGAAGTCGACTTCGCATTCCGGTTGTGAATACCTTTCAAAATTGTATCTTAGCTTTGTGATTCGCAGCTTTTGGTTTCCCCGCGGCGCATATGCCGCGGTTGTGAATACCTTTCAAAATTGTATCTTAGCTTTGTGATTCGCAGCTTGGATTTATTTAACAATAAAGAGTTAATAGTTGTGAATACCTTTCAAAATTGTATCTTAGCTTTGTGATTCGCAGCATGACCATTGAAATGAACGCCTATCCTCTTGTTGTGAATACCTTTCAAAATTGTATCTTAGCTTTGTGATTCGCAGCACTAATAGATTTTAATTTTAATGAAGATGTGTTGTGAATACCTTTCAAAATTGTATCTTAGCTTTGTGATTCGCAGCGAGCCTATTAAAACTCCACGTGCAATTTTAGTTGTGAATACCTTTCAAAATTGTATCTTAGCTTTGTGATTCGCAGCGCGCGCTGTGGTACGATGTTAGCGGTCGCCGTTGTGAATACCTTTCAAAATTGTATCTTAGCTTTGTGATTCGCAGCTGGATCGGTCCTCAATGGTAGGGTAGCTAGGTTGTGAATACCTTTCAAAATTGTATCTTAGCTTTGTGATTCGCAGCTAAGAAGCTCATCATCTGGTACGTCAAGGGTTGTGAATACCTTTCAAAATTGTATCTTAGCTTTGTGATTCGCAGCTGCCCATATCTCGGCGCGCAAGTTGCCACGGTTGTGAATACCTTTCAAAATTGTATCTTAGCTTTGTGATTCGCAGCTTTTACCACCATTGTATCCGTCGATAATATGTTGTGAATACCTTTCAAAATTGTATCTTAGCTTTGTGATTCGCAGCCCTCTCCAAAATTCTGCAAACAGCAGCATGTTGTGAATACCTTTCAAAATTGTATCTTAGCTTTGTGATTCGCAGCGCAACCCTGTTACCTCGCGACAGATGCTCAGTTGTGAATACCTTTCAAAATTGTATCTTAGCTTTGTGATTCGCAGCAAAATTTGTTAAGAGTAATAAATTTCTAGCGTTGTGAATACCTTTCAAAATTGTATCTTAGCTTTGTGATTCGCAGCCCGTAGACACGGTAACTCTTGTTACTGGCGGTTGTGAATACCTTTCAAAATTGTATCTTAGCTTTGTGATTCGCAGCGATTCTTCGCTATACCAGAGACTAATGATAGTTGTGAATACCTTTCAAAATTGTATCTTAGCTTTGTGATTCGCAGCTTATCGTATTACATTGATGTGGTTGCACGTGTTGTGAATACCTTTCAAAATTGTATCTTAGCTTTGTGATTCGCAGCGCTATCTATTTTTTAGATGCAGTTTTAAGTGTTGTGAATACCTTTCAAAATTGTATCTTAGCTTTGTGATTCGCAGCAATTGTCAGATATAATTATTTCGTTCTTTTGTTGTGAATACCTTTCAAAATTGTATCTTAGCTTTGTGATTCGCAGCACTACCTGCATTGTGACAGGTGCGGCGCCTGTTGTGAATACCTTTCAAAATTGTATCTTAGCTTTGTGATTCGCAGCTGGTGTACTAACAATATGTTAAGTAAATTGTTGTGAATACCTTTCAAAATTGTATCTTAGCTTTGTGATTCGCAGCTAGTGGTGATTTATATTATGAATCTTTTTTGTTGTGAATACCTTTCAAAATCGTATCTTAGCTTTGTGATTCGCAGCGTCACCTCACGACATATGCTCACAATCTTTGTTGTGAATACCTTTCAAAATCGTATCTTAGCTTTGTGATTCGCAGCGGATGCAATGTCTTGGAACTTAGCCATACGGTTGTGAATACCTTTCAAAATCGTATCTTAGCTTTGTGATTCGCAGCATGGTGGTAGCGATGGTTACGTCCTCGCCGGTTGTGAATACCTTTCAAAATCGTATCTTAGCTTTGTGATTCGCAGCTTACGCCATTTAACAAAAATGAGCTATCTGGTTGTGAATACCTTTCAAAATCGTATCTTAGCTTTGTGATTCGCAGCTGCCAAGGGTCTGGCGTATAGCAACGTCTGGTTGTGAATACCTTTCAAAATTGTATCTTAGCTTTGTGATTCGCAGCTAATTCTTCAACATCAAATCCACGATTGTGGTTGTGAATACCTTTCAAAATTGTATCTTAGCTTTGTGATTCGCAGCTCCATCTAAATCCAAATGCTTTATTCGTAGGTTGTGAATACCTTTCAAAATTGTATCTTAGCTTTGTGATTCGCAGCGCAACGACCTTGAGCAATGCTCGCACATCTGTTGTGAATACCTTTCAAAATTGTATCTTAGCTTTGTGATTCGCAGCTCTAGGGTCAATCGCAATAGTGGCATTTGTGTTGTGAATACCTTTCAAAATTGTATCTTAGCTTTGTGATTCGCAGCGATTACGGCAACAGAGACGACGACATCTGGTTGTGAATACCTTTCAAAATTGTATCTTAGCTTTGTGATTCGCAGCGGATGCGATGTCCTGAAGTTTAGCCATATGGTTGTGAATACCTTTCAAAATTGTATCTTAGCTTTGTGATTCGCAGCCATAAATGATTAAACACGCATGCCTATAAGTTGTGAATACCTTTCAAAATTGTATCTTAGCTTTGTGATTCGCAGCTTCTACATCTTTGTTTAGCTCTTTAGCTTCGTTGTGAATACCTTTCAAAATTGTATCTTAGCTTTGTGATTCGCAGCACCTCGCAAGTAACCACCGTAAGCGGCGAGTTGTGAATACCTTTCAAAATTGTATCTTAGCTTTGTGATTCGCAGCTTGCTCCAGCTCTTCCAGTGCGTCGGCAAGGTTGTGAATACCTTTCAAAATTGTATCTTAGCTTTGTGATTCGCAGCATACAAATAAAATACTCGCTAGAAATCTATGTTGTGAATACCTTTCAAAATTGTATCTTAGCTTTGTGATTCGCAGCCATGCCGAAAAAATTGGCAATCTACAGAGTGTTGTGAATACCTTTCAAAATTGTATCTTAGCTTTGTGATTCGCAGCAGATGCGATGTCTTGGAATTTAGCCATATGGTTGTGAATACCTTTCAAAATTGTATCTTAGCTTTGTGATTCGCAGCGAGAAGTGCCGGAGCGCCTTATTAACGCGTGTTGTGAATACCTTTCAAAATTGTATCTTAGCTTTGTGATTCGCAGCATACCCTTACTTAAGTGACTGGTATGCTGTGAGTTACGAGCTTTACAGGGCGTCGAAAAAACGCCTCATACGGCCTAATGCCGTCGGCATAAAAACGCTTTTTTGAGACGATATTCGGCTTCAGAACAGCTCCAACTGCTGAGGGGGTGGTTCAAGGTCTGCCGGTTTTTGGCCGTAAAAGACCTCCATCATGCCAAATTGCCGGTCGGTGATCTTCATGATACCTATCTTGCCATGTCGGGGCAGTCTTCTCTTAACCCGTTTGGTATGTACGTCGGCATTCTCATGGCTTGGGCAAAACCTCAGGTAAATCGAAAACTGAAACATCGAAAAGCCATCTTCCAGTAGCGCTTTGCGGAACGAAGCCGCCACCTTGCGGTCTCTACGCGTTTCGGTAGGCAAATCAAAAAATACCAATACCCACAAACTCCTGTACTTGTTTAAACGTGTATAACTATCCTCATTCATAGAGAGGATATAAAATTTTTTTCTCCATACCGGCAAAACACGCGTAAAGAGAGTGCGTGGTGCGGCTCATCGCCACCATCAGCGGGCTTTGCTTACCCCCTATCCGCACATCCGTAACCACGATGCCCAACAGGCGCTGCTTGATAGACGGAGAAAGCGTTTCTATATCTTCTTCGTCGGCGTCTACCATTCGGCACACGATTTCGTCGACAAAGGGCCTGTAAGGCTCCATAATATCGTCGGCCAGGCAGTAGGGATTGTACCTGTTGCGGTGAAAGATGCCTACGGCGGGCAGCAGTCCCGAGCCTACCAAAGCCCTGGCGGTCAGCGCCCTGAGGATGGCATAGCCGTAATTGAGCAGCGCGTTTGGCGGCGTCCCTTGGGGGTCGCGAATGAAGGCGCGGGGCGAGAAGAGCCTTTCCCAGTAGTAGGCCGCTGCGCGCGCCTCGTGGTTGAGCTTATCGCCGGAGGTCACCTTTTTGGCCCACTCCCGCAGCGGCGCCACAGGGACGCCGCGTCGGGCCAGCGCGCCCGCCTGGTTGACGATCTTGGCGGCTATCGTTTGTTGCCAAAGCCTTTTCTTCAGGGGCAAGGAGGCGCCGAGTTGGTAGGCAAAACGCTCGGTCTGCAGGGTGTTGCCGCTCAGCGGCATCAGCAACCCCACAGGCATATGCCGCCCGTCGCAGTTGATCACGGCGACGTTGTGAGCGATCAATTTATCCAGCAGCGCATTGGTGATGGTGATCTGACGGTGCTCCAGTACCACAAAGCCGATGTCCTCAACAGGCACACTCTTCGTCGGTTCGGTATCGGGATAGGCGATCAGCAACTGCTCTTGCCGTGTGCTCAGGTACACCGGATTGCTGAACAAAAGGGTACGCTTGATCATATTAGTATTCGCCTACATGGACGATACGTCCCAGGCAATCTACCCTGACCTTGACAACGCCTTCCAGATAAGGAAAACTTTGGATGCGCTTATAAGTTATGTCTTTCAAGACTTTAGGATTCTTATCTACCGCGGTCTCCAAATGATGGCGAAAAGTGTAGTCTCCAACAGATATTTGCTGAACCCGAAACAGATGAGGGCTTATTCGAGCGTAATTTTTCGGGTCCAAAAGGTCGGTCTCGTTAGGGTCAAAGCCCGTTTCTTTGTCGGGAAACACAAACAACTCGTTTTGCTTCATCGTAAAGAGCAACTGCCAGCCCTCGGGATGTTCTTTTTGAACAACCGGCCGGCCCGATTTTTTGCGGGCTACCGCCTCGTAAAAAGAAACGACATCTTCCTGTAACCGGCCTTCCCTATCCCGATATATGGCCACATGGTGATTGTTGCCCGTACTGACAAAGTCAACCGGTATGGGCTCGCCTTTATCGTTCGTTATCGCCCTGCCGTGATGATCTTTTTGTGGGCGCAACGCTTCGGCATGCGTAACGCCTCTTATGGCGACCCGTTTGAGCATGACGCCCTTTTCCTTATTGAGCCAGATGGGGTTTTCTTCCAGATTGGAAAACGCTTTTTTCGGATCTCCATCGTATTCTTTAAGGCGTGCTTTCAGCAGTCTCCTGACCCTGCCATCCAGCGCCTTATCGATGTTTTTTTCGGTCTTGAAATTATCCGGCGTAATCTCTTTGCGGATGGTATAGCGTCTCTTCTGCTCCACCAGTTTGACTTTTTCAGGAACAGTGTATTTTTTTTCGGCGTCGATATAGATAGGATCTTTGGCGGGGGCATGCTTGCCTCCAAAGGCTTTTTTAGGGTCGCCGTCGTATTGTTTCAGACGCGCTAAGAGCGCTTCGCGGTACTTTTTTTTGGCGACTTTGGCGATAACCTCTTCGGTAAATTTCGTGCTTACTTTTTCCATGCTGGCGTCGTAATACAGCGAAGATCCGTAGATGGTCTCTTTGTGCAACGGCCCCCGCGGGGTTTGCACGCGCTGAGTTTTCTTCTCTCCGGATGCATGGATCCGGTTTACGTTATTCGTCGTAACCTTGTTTTTTGTCTTGTGGGAGATCAATAGCCCTTCAAGATGTCTCAGGGCCTCCTGACGGAAATTTTTTATAGGAGGAACAATACGTCTATGATCTTTATAAGACGCGAGGTGTTTTTCTTCTATATGCTCTACCGTTTTGGCGAGTTCATTGCCCTGTCCTCGGGCGTTCAAGTGGTTGAGGTATTGGATAAACGCCTTTCGGGTAAAGGCCACGGCAAGGGCGTCCATGGCGTGGTGGCGGTGGTCGTTGCGCTTGGTCCAGTCTACGATACGCGGTATTCGCCTTCCGTTCTTACCGGCGTGTTCGGTCGTCAAACCCTGTCGGTGATACTTGTCCCAATTGAGTTCGCGCAAGGCGTCTTCCAACTCCCAGTCTTTTCGGAGTCGATCGGTAATAGCCCCTATGGTGACCGTAACGGTGCGACACACGTTTTCCAATTTTTGCTTGGCCTTACGGGTAATGTACTGACTCTCGCTGAGCTGCCTGTTGATAAAATCATCCGGTATATCGTCGTTGGGCGTCATCAGCTTTTTGTATTTGCTGTAGCTTATCTTTTGACGTTTATACAGGTCGGCTGTGGTGTCGGTATATTGCTTAAACGTATCCGCGCCCAGACTTTCGATATAGGAATAGGCGGTATCGTTGCTTTTACGTTCATTGAAACGCCGTTCACAGAGGACTTTGTTCGAAAAGCTGTCGTCGAACAAACGCGCTTGGGGAACGATATGGTCGATATCGCAGCTTCCGGAGAAGACCTCAGAAGCCGATATCGGCTTGCCGGTATAGATCGAAATGCCTCCGGTCTCCTCCCAGAGTTTATAGCGAATAATGTCGTTGCGGGTGGGCGAAGGCACGTTAAAGTCGTTTTTGAGCGTTTCCCTGATGGCCTCATGGCGTTTGGTGGCTCTGTTGATATGCTCAGTCATTTTCTCGCGTTGCTGTTGGGTAGCCTTGATCTCCCTAAGCAACTCAATGCGCACCTCGTCGGGGCGGCCCATGTCGGGGTCTTCCATCACCGCATTGACCAAGTTGACCATCTGGTTGACGACTTTCTCTACCACCGGGTTGCGCAGCTCGCTCTTTTTCAGGAGCGTGAGCCGCTCGTCAAGCTGCCGTTTTTCGTTTTCTTCTTCCGTCCTGCTATGTGAATGATTGTATCCGACAGCCTTGCAAGCCTCGTCGTAGCGAAGGCCCTTTTTTAGGTGGGGCAATAGCTTGCGTATCGCCTTGGCGCTCAAACCGCCATAATCTTCCTGCAGGGCGATGCGCATCAGCGGCGCCGTATGTTCGGGACGAAAGCCGAACGTATCGCAGAGTTTGGCCTTTAACGCCTCGCCGTCTTCGTCAACAGAATAGAGCAGATGCCACAATCGGTAGTAGGGCTGTTGAAAGAGCGCTTTCGGGTCGGTAAGGTTGCTATCAAAATCCAACACGCCGATATCAATGCCCAAAGGCTCAAAAATGTCGCGGGTAACTGCTTTGACCTTCTCGGGACGCATCTTGGCAAAGGCCAGATCGTCGTTTCCCTCCTGCTTTAAGATGGTTTCAAAAGCCTTATAGAGCTCGCTGTGGGTGCGGTTACCCTGAATTTCCGGAAAGTTTATCGTATACTCCTTTGGCGACAAACCCAAATGACGCAACACATCCTTGTCTTTAAGCCGATCGGTATACTGCAGCCGTTGGGCCAGCAGGACTTTTTGTTCGGCGTTTAGCTTTTCTTTCGACTTTTCTCCGATTTTTTCAACTTCGATATGGTTGATGTTTTGCCATATCCTGAAAGCCTGAAACAAAGGAGAAGACTTGGGGATGACCTTGTGGTGTAGCTCAAACTCGCACTTGCTTATAAGACCCTTTTTGGACTTGAGCGGGCGTTGATAGAAAATAACCTTTTTCTTAACGCGACGCTTTAGCTTGTCGTTCAACTCGGGATGGTGTTGCGCCTGTGTTTTCCAGATGGTCTCAAATTCATCTTCGTAGTCTTTTCGGTAAAAGACCTGTCCCTTTATACGCGCTCCCGGGTTCGTTTTCAACTGCAGGTAGAGGTACTGCCCTATGGTTTGGTTGTTGAAATGCAGATGCTTGCTGCGATCGCTGATCTCTCCGAGGTAGCCACTGGAGCGGTTGATCTGATTGTTGATCTCGGTGAGTATATAAGCCAACTGCTCCGGAGAGCATTGTTCGCTCGCCGCTTTGGCGCGCCATGCGTAATGGACGTCTATACGCTCATGGCGTTTGCCCTTATTTTCCGCCAGCTCTATCTTCAGCTGTTGCGTAAAGTAGGCCGACGTCTGTGTTCTATTCTTGCCGCGCAGCTTATCCACCAGATCGTCGTTCATCGTGTCGGGATAAAAGCGGCTCTGAAAGCGAATCACCCGCTCCAACTCCGCCTGCAGGTCGGAGCGGTAAAAGTCCGGTATATACCTGTTGCCCTCCACAAGACGCCGATGGACCCACTGTCCGGGCGTAAGATCTTTTTCGTGAAGCTCGCCGGCGATGTCCATAGCGTCTATAGCGTGCCCGTCTTCGGCCACCACGGCTTTGCGGTTGCTTTTGTAGCCCCGTTTTTTGTTGATCATCAACAGCACGCGCACGAGCTCCTGCAGGGTGATCTCTTCGGTAGCGGCCTTGGCACGCAGCGCATACGACGACAGCTTGCTGCCTTTTCCGTCTTCGGCATATTGGAAACGATCTGAAATGAGTCCCTCTTCCCTAAAAGTCTCCAACAGGTCCTCTCTTCTGAGCTTAAAGCGCTGTAAACTACGTCTCATGCCCCGTTTTTGGGTGCGCTCGGCATTGGTAGAGATGCTCCTGCCTTTGCTAAAATCCGTTTCTTCGTCGGTACTTACCGGCACAATACGCACGCCCATACGCACGATAGAAGATGTTTCGTTGTCGTCCTGTGCCTCATGGACATACGCCCAACCGATAGAGGTCGTGCCCAAATCCAGGCCTAATATCTTTTTCATCTTTTTCATAATTTTATTTCTACGGGGCGCTCACTTTAAAAAAATCAAAAACAAAACCGCGTGAGCAAATATGCGTTGCATGCTTTCTGTTATAAAGTAAACCATATTTTTTACTTTTTCAACAATTTATCGTATATTTGTACTACAATTTTGACGGTATTCACAATAAAGATTATTCTGTTGTGAAAACATTTAAGGCGGTTCCTTTGCGGGGATCGCCTTTTTTTATGCCTTAAAACGCATTTTTGACGTCTTTCAACGCGGCGGAGTGCATACAGGTAAAAAAAGGCCATTCGGCTCGGGGCAATAGAGGCGCCCTCAAAAAGAAGCTGAGACCGTCTAGCGATTCAGCCGGTCGGGGCTGTATCGGCATACGCGCCGATTCACGCATCTCATGACGCTCAACTATTCCGATGATGATCAGCTATATGTAGAAAAAGATCAAAATTTTTCAAATCTTTGTCCCGTAAAAGATATGATATTTAGATAGTTATATAATTCGAACATGAAAAAAATATATATAGTTACATTTTTTGTATGGAGCAGCTTTGCGCTGTTCAACTGCGCTTCTTCAGAAAAAAAAGGCTTGGAAAAAGAAGGCTTAGGTAAGGTGAGCAGTAATGCGAAGCCGTCAGGGCCTCCGGCGGGATTTAATGCGTTTGTAGACATCAGTCATCACGATACCGTCGACTTAAAAGCGGCTCAAAAAGTGGGCCTTGCGGGCGCTTTTCTCAAAGCTACGCAGGGCAGCGGATTTATCGACAACACCTATGCCGATCGCGTCAAAGAGGCGCGCGAATTGGGCTTATTCATAGGCGCCTATCACTTTGGCACGGGACAGCCGGTAGAAGAACAGGTACAGCATTTTTTAGATGTGCTGAACAAAAGCGGCGCACAGGGTGTCGTGCCCGTGCTTGACTGGGAAGATAATCCCGTAAAAACAGAAGGAAGTATGAGCAAAGATCAGGCTGCGCAGTTTATAGAACTGTTCTATCAGAAGACCGGAGTCTACGTGACGGTTTACGGCGGATATTGGATGCTGTATCAATTGCGCGATGAAAAAGACATTGATTCATTCTCTAAAGCTCCTTTATGGCAAGCCTTTTATTCCGACGATATAGGCTATTTGAGCGGCATTTGGAAAGACTGGGCATTTGTCCAATACACGGACGGAACGCTTGGCCCTGAACCTCACACCTTTGCCGGCATAGGGGCCGTCGATAGAGATGTGTTTAACGGAACGTCACAGGAGGCTGAAGCTTTCTGGAAAGCGCATGCCCTGACCCGGTAAGGAACCGTAAATGCGCACAGATGATGCGTAATTACCATGCCGTTGTGCAAAAAAAGCTCGCGCTATGAATGCCCGGCCCCTCTTCTCGCATGCGGATGGGTATTGAACTGAGAAGCACAAGGCATAAAAAGCGACACAAAAAAAGCTGCGCTGCCTATTCAAAACGATTTTGAAAGGTATTCACAACCCAAAACACAACATAATCACTTGCTTATAAAAAGCAAAAAGCTATGTCCTCTATCGGGCCTTGGCAGCGCAGCAAAAAAAAGGGGGCGTGGCCTAAAGCAAATGAGGCTTTAGGCAGAATACATTGGATTTTATTGCCCTAAAGCATGCTCCTCCGACATATTTTGATCGGAGCATCGGAGCATTTTTTTAATAAAATATGTGTGTTTTGGAAGGTTCTTTTTAATTTTTTACTGCGTCTCAACCATCAAACAAGCCTCAAAGGCGATGGTTCGCTCAGCTACATACAAGCGTCTGTGTATATTTTTTCTTGAAAAACACATAAGTACCAGAAAATCAAGTTTTTACATAACGTAAATTTCGGCTTATTTCGGACTAACCTGCGACTTTTTAAGCGCCAATTGCGGCTCAGCGGAAAAAAGCGCCCAAACAGCCCCTCCCCTACCCTCCTGATCTTGTAGGCCCGCTGCCGCTTTGTTATAATCGGGTCGAGAAAAAAGTCAGCGCCGACATGGCGAAAAAGCGTTTCGGAAAAAAAGAAGCAAAGCGGCAAGAAAAAAAACAAAAAACAGCAAAAGGCCGCCATGAGCCCTACTCAGCGTCGTCCTCTCTCCTACCGTTCTACCGGTTGGAAAGAGGACCCAAGTTGCGAGGCATATTGAGCCCATGACCAGACCCTACAGGTTGTATAGGAAAAAGCGCATGTAATTCCTCAATACGAGGGCCGTAACCCAAAGATGCAAAAGCCCTTAAAGAGGCCTACAAACCTATATTATAAAGCCAAAAAAGATATCCTTTTTTTGTATCTTTGTACGCTGCTTAAACCGTAAAAATGGGCGGTTAAACGGGGAGGTAATGAAGAAAAAAATTTTCAAACTGTTGGGGATAGTAGGCGGCGAGGTTACCCCTGTTTTTCTCCTGCTGGGCATAGGCTTTTGCATAGGTATATTTTTAGCTACCATTGCCGTAGCCGCTACCTCGCTATTCCTCAACTCCTATAGCGAAACGGAAGATTTGCCCGTTGCGCTAGTAATCTCAGGAGCCTTTGCCGTCTTTTTTACAGGCGCCTATAGTTTCCTACAGGGTAAAATTTCTTTCAACGCACTTACCATTGGCACGCTGTTGCTGTTTATCACGCTAACCTCTTTGGTGGAATTCGGCAATCACTTTATAGCCAACGAAAACCTGCTATACTACTTTGCCTTCACGCTCATATTGCCGTTTACGTTCGTATCTCGGCTTATATTTTGGGGCACCTTTAATCGGCTTTTTGATATTCATCAAACACGTCGCATCATCAGCACTATCGACATCGGAATGGATATGGCCTCGGTAATTGCTTTTTTTGCCATTCCCGTTATTTTGGGGTTTGGGGTAGAGTTGACCTCTATCTTTTCTATATCGCTGGTCAGCATTACAGCCCTTCTTGTGCTGTATATCATTCTAAGCGTATCCTATATGAGGCAGGACTACACCACGTCGGTAAGGATAAAAAAGTTGTCTTTGCGAGATTTTTTCAAAAGCCGCTACATCATAGCCATGTCGCTCTTTATCGTACTGTCTACCGTGGCCTCGCGATTCGTAGACTATACGTTTCTCAACGTGACCTCTACGCAGTTTACGCCGAAAGATTTACCCTACTTTCTCAGCTATTTCGAGGCTACCATTATCACCTTCTC
Organism: Peronia verruculata; assembly: GCA_038406235.1. Classification (NCBI taxonomy): domain Eukaryota; kingdom Metazoa; phylum Mollusca; class Gastropoda; order Systellommatophora; family Onchidiidae; genus Peronia; species Peronia verruculata. The sequence goes on from JBCAUA010772287.1 coordinate 22,213, forward strand.
GTTTCTGTTTACCGTACTGGTGACCGACCGAATAAACCACGAGTACGGCACGCGGGTGTCGCTGATCATAAATCCGATACTGATGCTGTTTTCAATGAGTATAGCTTTAGGACTGGGGTCCACGCTGGGCTATAACTCTGAATTGAGCAAAACGGCTTACTTTTTCTTTATCATGATAGCTATGGGCAAGCTGTTTATAGAGTCTATGCGAGAAGCTATTGATGAGCCTACGCTTAAATTTTACTACATCCCCTTTGACCGATCGATAAAGAACGACGTACAAACTAAGGTGGAGGGCGTGGTAATGGGAGCGTCAAGTTTTCTCGCCGGTATTATGATTGTGCTCATCAATCGGTTTAAAGTATTTGACTTGCTTTCCATCGTACTGTTTGTCATTGCCGTAGCGGTAGTATGGTATTGGGTTATCAACTACATGCATAGAAACTATTTGGTGGCGTTGAGGTCTTCGTTGGAGAAAAACAAATCCGATATGAGCGGCAAATACGTGAAGGAACATACCTTGCACGGCGTATTGGAAGAGCGCATAAACGATACCGTCGAGCAAAAGGTGATATACAGCCTTAAGCTCATGGAAAAGCTCGATCCCAGCCTGTTTGAAAAATCTATAGTAAAACTGTCCAAAAGCCCTTTGAACGCAGTGCGTCGTTATGCCAAAAGCAGACTTGGCGAATCGGAACTGGAAGAAAACGCCTACAACGATTCAAAAACGCTTGCCTTGGAGGCAGCCGGAGAGATGGAAAACGGTGATTTGTTATCGGTATCGCCGGATAGGCTCATTGCGCTGGGCAAGTCTATAAAGCAGTCCGACAGGATTTTTGCCGCCAAACTACTCAGAAAAGTAGTTGACGATAAGACCATCTTTACCCTACTGGAATTGCTGCGCGACCAAGACCCTAAAGTAAGGGAAGCCGCTATAGAAACCGCACGTAAAGTCAAACGTCCCGAAACGTGGAATATTCTTATAGAAATGTTGAGTTCTATGCGCCATGCCAACCAAGCCGCCTCGGCGCTTAAGGAAGCGGGAAGGCCCGTATTAGACTACCTCAACACCGCCTTCTACAAAACCGGCCAAAGCGATCTTATCATGCAACGCATCATCAGGGTTATAGGAGCTGTAGGAGGCGCCGAAGGTCTTGCCCTAATGTGGCAAAAACTCGAGTATCCCGACACCAAAATCGTCAACCAAATACTGCATTCACTAGGCGACAAACAATACGATGTAACAGGAAAGAGAGCAACCCTTATAAAAGGTTTACTGAATACCGAAATTGGTAAAATGCTGTGGAATCTGGTAGCCCTTGAAGAGGTCCCTGAACAAGAAGAGTTTTCGTTTTTGAAAACGGCCTTAGAAGAAGAAGTAGATGATAATTATGACCAAATCATACTCATGTTATCGCTACTTTACGATAGAAAATCCATACAATTAGTAAAAGAAAACATAGACTCCGGATCGTCGGATGGAAGAGCCTACGCAGTAGAACTTCTCAATCTCTTTGTCGATCCCGACTTAAAGGCTACGCTTATACCGCTGCTGGAGAGCTCGCCCACCAGCGATAAGCTCGAAAAACTGCAACTGTATTTTCCCCGTCAATCGTATCCCATCGAAGGGCTTATCAACAACATCCTCAATAGAAGTTTTAGCTACAACAACCGCTGGACCAAGTTATGCGCCGTACACGCTATAGCCTTTTTGCCCAATTTTAAAGTTACTGAGAGTCTGGTCGCTCAGATATTTAACCGAGACAAAATTTTACAGGAAACCGCAGCTTGGGTAATCTATCACCGAGATCGACCAGCCTACGAAACGATTGTAAAACGCATACCTCAAAAGGATAAAAACTTTCTCTATACTTCGATAAAGAAAAATCAGCTTATAGGCGGTTTGGATGACGGCTATTTCTTGAAAATTGAAATCGTTATGGCTATTGGAGCGTTGCCTATTTTCAAAGGCATCAAAGGCAACCTGCTTTGCGAAGTGGCCGAAGAGATTGAACAGATAGAGATGAAAAAAGATGAAAAAAGAACCTTCAATACCGCCGAAGACGAAGGCGTCATACTTATGGTAGCCTTTGGAGCAATATCGCTGGAGACTATAGACGGAGAGAAAATATTTCTAAAAAAGGGAAAACTATTTGGCAACATTTTTCAATACGAATCTACCTCTAGAGTAGCCCGTATCACGGCAAGGGAATATTCCGTGGTGTTCTCTATTGGTTTATCTGATTTTTACTTTATACTCGCCAATCATCACGAGCTGACGCATAGACTCATTCAAAATGAAAGCGAGATAGCCAACAAAAAAGAGAGCGCGTAATCCGATGAGTGAACGTCTCAATATCTTGACAGTATTTTCCGAAGTGGACAATCATACCGACAAGCAAAGCCATATAGGGTGGGTAGATCAGTTTAAAAAACTTCTCCCCTTGATAATAAAGCAGGTTACCGGCACGCTTACCGACATGATACTGTGCGACGACCGTCGTTCCTATACCGACATTGAGTCTTTGGACAAGTGTGAGTTCTTGATGGTCATTGTATCGGAAAACTTTATCGCCTCTCAAAACGGCATAGCGCTCCTTGAGCAGATAGAACAACATAACCCGCTTATTGCCCATAAGCGAGCCATAAAAATCATGAAAGAGCCTCCGGTATCGGAGTTGTCGCAACCCGCTCTGTTACAAAATATACCTACCCATCACATGCCGTCAATACTTGCTGAAAGCCTAAAAGATGGTCTTCATAAGGAAATAGAAAAAAAGTATTGGATAGAAATGCTGAACGTGGCTTATGCGATCAAACGAAAAAGAAGAGGAGAGGTCCACATAGATAAAAAAAGCGATACAGAAAAAAAAATCGTCTTCTTGGCCGAGACCACGCAAGACCTATTTGTAGAGCGACATATCATAAAACAGGAACTACAACGACACAAATGTATAATATTGCCTTCTTTAGGCCTTCCCGAAGATGAAAAAGCGCAGAAGGAGATGATTACAAAAAATCTTGAAAAAAGCGATTTTTCTATTCATCTTATAGGAAAACAAGACAGCGTTACGGAGTCCGAGCAGCAAAAGAGATCGCTGATAGCTTTGCAAAACCAGTTGGCGGCACGCCAAAATATAGAAGCTAAAAGAGATAAAAAAAATAAACTATTTCGACTCATATGGATATGTCCCAGCATAAAACATGCAGAGAGTGAACAGCAAAAAGCATTTGTAGAAAATATAAAAAGAAGTATTAGCTCGCAAGATAAGATAGAGATATCGGAAGCTCCCTTAGAAGAATTCAAAAGTATGGTGCGCCTGAAGTTGTCCGAGTCTTCCAACGGAAAAAGTAAGTCCATTGCCGACATACATGACGAAGCCTCAAAAAGCGTATACCTCATCTATGACCCCATTGATGAAGAAGACATAAAACCCTATACCAAAGCGATCAAAAATACCGGCATGAGATTGATAACCCCATTTTTTTCGGGCAACTTTACCGAGGTAAGAAAAACACACTTAGAGCGTCTTTTTCAATTCGATATCGTAATTGTGTTCAAAAACAGGGCTGGCATGCCATGGGTACGTATGAAAATGTTGGAAATACTAAAAAGCCCCGGTTTTGGCAGAAAAAAACCTATCTTAGGCAAAGCCGTTGTGTCTTCCGAAGACATAGCCGCCGAATTAGACGATCTCAGCTACACACACACCAAATTTATAAAGGGAAATGCAGGCGAGCAATCCTTAAAAGCCGTTAAGGAATTTTTATTGACGTCAACGCAGCAAAAAAATGGATAGGGATGATAAAAACCCATATCGAGATATCTTAGAAAATACCGGAATAGCGATAGCCGACATGCCTAACCCTTTTCCGGGCTTGCGACCATTTACCATAAGGGAAAGCCACCTGTTTTTTGGACGCGAAGGTCAAAGCGACGAAGTGCTGCTAAGGCTCTCTGAAAACCGATTTGTAGGCGTTATAGGTCCCTCTGGAAGCGGTAAATCATCGTTTGTCTATTGCGGTATACTACCCGTTTTGTACGGCGGCTTCCTGACTGGCATAAGTTCTAGTTGGAAAGTCATCATCACCAAGCCAGGAGGCGACCCTATCAACAATCTTGCTGAGGCCTTACTAAAATCATCCAACGAGTATACCGGACTGGACAAAGAAGAAAAAAACATAAAAAAAACTATCTTATCTACCCTATTACAAAGCAATTCGCTAGGGTTAGTAGAGGCTATAGAGCAAGCTCGGGATGTGGAGGAAAGCAACTATTTGGTATTGGTAGACCAGTTCGAAGAGTTGTTTTGGTACAAAAAGGGTAACCGTGAAGATACGCTGAACGAAACGCTAACCTTCATCAACCTATTGATGGAGGCCATTAACTACGAGGACAAGCCTATCTATGTGGCGCTGACCATGCGATCGGACTTTATAGGCGAATGCTCCCAATTTCCCGAGCTTACCCACAAGCTCAACAGCAGCCATTACCTCATCCCCCAGATGACCCGTGAGCAAAAGCGAAAAGCGATAGATGGCCCTCTGGCGGTAAATGGTATTGAAGCATCGCCACGCCTGATGCAAAAATTGCTCAATGATCTGGGCAACAATCCCGACCAGTTACCCATTTTACAGCATGCCCTGATGAGGACATGGGAGCACTGGATAAAATACCGCGAAGACGACCAAGAAAGCTCTATTGACCTGAAACACTACGAGGCGATAGGCGGAATAGAAGAAGCTCTCTCGCTACATGCCAACGAGGCTTTCAACGAGTTGACCACAGAAGAACAGCATATCTGTGAAATAGCCTTTAAGCGAATCACAGAAAAACATGGTGAGAACGTAGGCGTACGAAGACCTGCTCCTCTAAAAGAGATCATAGCAGTGGTTAACGCGCCTCAACAAGAAGTGATCAAAGTGATCAACAAATTCCGGGAACAAGGACGTTCGCTGCTTACTCCTTCTCATACGGTAGAACTGAACCCGGAATCCATGATCGACATCTCACACGAGAGTCTGATGCGCATATGGGTACGCCTCAAAAATTGGGTAGACGATGAGGCTGAAGCCGCTCAGATGTACCTGCGTCTAGCCGAAGCCGCTCAGATGTACCAAGATGGTAAAACATCCCTATGGAGACCTCCTGATCTGCAATTAGGGCTTAACTGGCTAGTCAAATACAAGCCTACCTTGGCATGGGGAGAAAGATATCATCCCGCCTTTGAGCGTACCATGAGCTTTCTCCAATACTCCCAAGAAGAATACGAAACGGAGCAACGAGCCAAAGAGGGCGAACAAAAGCGAAAACTTACCCGCGCAAAAGTGACGGCCGTTATATTGGGATCGCTGATGATTGTAGCGCTTCTCTTTTTGGTGTACGCCATATATCAACAAACGGAAGCGAAGATACAGGAAAAACTGGCACGCACACGCGCACAAGAGGTGAAAGAGCAGCGGGACCAAGCAAGAATTGCAACCGAAGAAGCGCAACAGCAACGCGACAAGGCTGAAATGGCGCTTAAAAATGCTGAAACACAAAGAAAACTAGCCGAATACCGTACAAAACAAGCCAAGTACCTTCAAAGGGTGGCTGACAAACAGAGACAGCGCGCAGAGATAAATGCAAAAAAAGCTAAGGAAAGCGCTATAGAAGCACAAAAAAGCTCAGAGATAGCCAACCAACAACGATCTATAGCCGAACAGAAGGAAAGAGAAGCCAAACAAGAGCGCTATCTTGCTCAATCTAAGGCCATGGCGCTAAAGTCTCAAGAACTTATCAATAACCGCGAACTGGAAGCGCTGCTGGCGCAACAAGCCTATAACTTTAACAGAGACTACGAAGGGTATAAGTATGACAAAGACGTGTACGACGGCATATTTTATGCCCTCAAAAATTATCAACATCCCGTTACAAAGAGCATAGAGTCGCACAAAAAAGGAGGCGCCAGAGCCATTACCGCCTCGGACAGCCCAAGCAATAACAACGTATATTCGGGAGGCAGTGATGGCAGTATCTTTAAGTGGGTATATCAGGAAAATGGATCTTGGACTGCCGAGGAGCTCATTCCCGAGCGTGAACGCCACGCCATTTTTACTATTCAAGTATCTCCTAATGGAAAATACTTGGCGGCAGGCGGGCTTTACTCCCTGCGCACAACAGATAACTATTTGGAGATATATACCTTAAAAGACCTCGAACAAAAACAGGGACGTCCAAGAAAGATACAGGGATATACATCCAATATTCACAATATCCAGTTTACTCCCGATAGTAAAGGCATATATACCTGGGGAAACTCGGGGCACAGCATATACTACTATCGACTGGATAAAAAAGCATCGACAGCTCGAGAAGTGATTACAAGCGAAGAAAAAATATCTTCTATTTCGCTAAATGACGACGGCAGCAAACTTGCTGGAGCCGGTGGAGAGGGCAATCTTTATATATGGGATACGCGCAACAACTATGCTGTGAACAAAACAAAAATCGCGGATCAATACCTCTCTGCTGTAACCTTTGCTCCTTACAAAAATACACTCTTAATAGGAGACGTTACAGGGATGATAAGAGTAGTGAAAAATGGATCCGTAGAAAGAGAGTTATCCGGACATACATCCAGTATTGAAAGGCTGCTCTTCAACCATGCCGGTACGTTTGTAGCCTCTTCGAGCAAAGACTCCAAGGTGCGCCTATGGGATTTTGAAAATCTACGCGAGCAGCCCATCACATTGGACAATCAGGACTGGGTATGGGATTTGGCCTTCCTGCTCAACGACAAAGAGATTATGGTAGGCATAAACAGCACAAAAGAAAACCTTGAAGACACCGATTATTCCGTACGCATATGGCCTACCAATGTAAACAAGTACAAAGGTATCATATGCAATTTGGTGACGCGTAACCTGACTCAAGACGAATGGGACATCTTTGTGGGGGAAGACTTGCCCTACGAGTCTACATGCCCCAATCTGCCTCCGAACAATGGCGACAAAAAATAGACATAAAAGCGTTTTTAAGCTCGCATTAGTATTTTTTTGCAGCTTGTTGGCGACGCAAAGCGCCTGGGCCCAACAACGGGGACGTTCAACGTGTGCGCGCACGCTACAGCTTGCTCAATCCCTTTATGAACGAGGAGAACTTCAAAAAATTCCCACCCTGCTGGAAGAATGCCTCACTCACCGAGGAGGCAAAACGGGATTTACCAAAGAGGAAAGAGTAGAAGCGTTAAAAATAAGAACGCTCTCCTATCTCTATAGAGAAGAGCCGCAAAAGGCCGATAGGTCTATGTTGGAACTGTTGCGCACTGATCATTTTTTCAAAATCAACGAAGCTATTGACCCCAAAGAGTTGATCTTGCTATATAAAACATTCAGAAGCGCGCCTCTCTTCTCAATTGGCGGGCGTGTAGGCATAAACTACACGTTTCCACAGGTACATCAAATTTACTACGCAGCCACTACGGGCAAACCTGCAAAAAGCGGAAAATATAGCGTTGCAGGTGGATTCCAGATAGGAGGAAACCTTAATATACCTCTTTCTTTTTTGGGAGAAAAAAACGGCGTAGTAAGATTTTATTTCGCGCCTAACTTTTGGTATATAAACAGCGCCTTTTTGTATAACAACGGAAGTCAAACCCAAAACGAAGAGACAAATGCTCCCAGCTCCATTACAGAGGCCCTGTTTACCCAACAGCGACTGGCCGTTGACCTGATGATAAACTACCGCATAACGGGAATTACCATAAGGCCCTATGTAGGCTTTGGAGGCAGCGTTTCGTACCTTGCCGAAGCCAACGCACAAATAGAAACACAGTCCATATCTACCAACAACATTATAAATGGGCCGCAAATTGACTTTACTAAAAATTTTAACCCTATAAGTTTTAATGCGATAGGAGCTGTAGGTGTAGAATACCAGCTGGAAACGGTAACCTTGTTTGCCGATATTAGGTATACGTATGGTCTTACCAGTATACCCAGCTCAAAATCACGTATCAACAACGAAGCGGCTATGGAGTATGGCTTAGTAGTCAATGATTTTACACAGAACAGCATAACGTTCAACATCGGTTTTCTAATTCCTTATTTCTCTCCAAAAAAGAAACTACAATAAGTGGGGCGAATAGTTATAAACGCAACCCTTATCGTTTTGGCGCTATGCTCTTCATGCCTTACCGAAGAAGATAAAGAGCTAGGCAATTCCAACACCTTTGTCCGCATCTTAAACGGGGGCTACAACGATATAGCAGAAGATATGAGCATCACTCAAGATGGAGGGGTAATCCTATTGGTAACCACAGAAGCGCCGGGACTTAATAACAGTTCCGTATCTAGAAGCAAGATCAAGTTGATAAAGTTAAACCAATATGGACACGTAGATTGGCAAAAAAGCTACCCGGAATACGGCAGTTCAATGGACTCAGTGAGCTTTAGAGGACGATTTATTGCCCGTACCGGAAATTCTACAGAAAAAAGCGGTTACCTTGTGGTGGGAGATAGTATACAAGTAGGGGGGCAGTCCAATATTAGGATAATGCTTACCGATGATATGGGCAACATAATAAAAGCCGCAAATATTCAAGATAATCAATATGAGTCTATAGAAGGCATGGCGGCAACTATTGATGAAAACGGTAATTACATCGTCTTGGGAGCAATAAATAGCGAAACAGAAAGCAATGACGTCTATTTGGCAGGCTTGGATAGCGACTTCAATATAATTTGGAAAAGAGCCTATGGAGCGGGTAACACCACGCTCATCAACAAGTTGTTTCGCGACGATGTGTCGGGAGCGTTATTCTGGGCAGGTAGTGTCGCTAAAAACGAGCAGCCCAACAGTATTCGCATTGTAAAAACACCGCCCAACTCACAAAACGTTGAATTCGATGTTGCGGTTGGAAGAGTACCGGGTAGCAGTAGCAGTAAAGGGTTTGATTTTTCTAGGTATGGATTTGGGTTCGCTGTGATAGGATCGACAAGCCTATTTGGCAACGAAAATATGCTGCTCACCAGACTGGATAAAAACGGTCAAGAGGTGTTTTCAGTAGATTATGGCACGCCGAACTATATCGAACAAGGGCTTGCCCTTAACCCTACTCCGGATGGGGGGATTGTGTTATTGGGATTCTCGGAAAACTCTAGCGCTGGAGGAAAAGATTTTTACCTTGTAAAGGTAAATGCTTTTGGTAAAACAGAGTGGGAACATAGATTTGGCTCCCAAAGCGACGACACAGGAGTAGCCGTACTACCGTACGCTAACAAAGGGTTTATCGTGCTTGGAACCACCTCTTTTGGTGGGCTTAGCTCGGTGATTTTAATAAAGACTGACAAATATGGCAATCTTAACTAAAGATAATAAAGAGATGCGCATCTCTTATATCCACACAAAGCTATTTCTAAGGAAAAGAATAGGCTCGTTTCTAAAAAGAAATTTTTGGGTTCTTGTAATGTGTTCGTTGATCATGCCCCTGCAGAAAACCTGGGCACAGGCGACCACCACGACACCGCCTCCACCCACCCCTATACTGGAAAATATCACCCTGCTTCATAGTTCGTTTAACTCCAATTCTTCAACACAAGAGGTTGTCTTTACCTTTAACGTGCTGATGGACAACTCCATATTGCCCAATGTGACCTTGAGTGGACAAGCTACATGGACGCTGAACGGAGGACAGGGAGCTTGGTCCACGACCAATAACACGCAAAGTGTCTTTACCCTCGCCTATACGCACGACGGCAGCGAACAAGAAGAAACCGTAACCGCATCGGTAGATAACCTTGCCGATCTTAAAGATCAACAGGGCACAGCAATAGATGTAACTCAATCAAAGCAAAGCATCAATTTTAAAGTAGACACAAAAACGCCTGCTGTAAGCAGCATCAAGTTGAGCACAGGTCTGGTGGTCAACGATACAGCCGTCATATCGTCTAAAAATAGCGAGCTTACCATAACAATAGAATATAGTGAAAAGATGGATCCTGCCTCTGTGCCCGGATTTAACTTTAATCCCATGCAATCATTCCGTCTTTCATCCGGCCAATGGAGCATCGACTCTACTGTATACACAGCAATATACCAGTATCAAAGTTCTTCGCCCACTACGGTGAAGGCGGTTAACGTCGCCAATAATAACCAAGCAAAAGACCTCAGTGGCAACGCTGCCCAATCAGCAAGCGCTCCAGCGGTATTTTCGATTGACAACTCCTCCCCTATTATTACCCTATCTTATGTCGATACAGACGCAAAGACCAGTAACAATAATACGTTTGTCATCAACGCCAACCTTTCTGAGGCTATAAAAGATACCAATTCGTTGTTGATTACAATTGAATATAACGGGCAAAAAGTAGTAGACGCCAAAGCTATGCAAAAGACAAGCGATACGCTTTATACGTATAGCTATAATGTAAACGTACCTAACAATACGGAGGGCAATGCGCGCATAACGCTGACAGGCGGAGAGGATGTAAGCGGTAACAGCGCCATACAAGATCCCAATAGTCCCTCTACGTTCTACATCAATAATACCCCTCTTACAGCTACGTTTAGTCCGGCTGATTTCAGCCTCAACGTGCCTATAAGCGATCAATTTCCACTAGAAATATCCTTCGATAGGGAGGTCAACTTCAATGGTAGAGTACAGTTTACCATCTACGAAGAGGTAGGGACAACCTTGGTTGCCCAACAAAATGTCACCTATGACGTCTTGAGCGCATACCAAAAAAGTTTTACGCTTTTCCATACCGATGGATTAGAACGAGGTAAAAAATACCATGTCTCCATACCCCAAGGAGCCTTTGTCGATGAAGCCGGGGTACAATTTGGCGGAATAGAAGGCTCCCACACAAGCGCAACATTGATACCGGGATGGCGTTTTACTACGTTTGCTGAACCGACTATTAAGAATATAAGCTTTAAAGGCACAGCCAAAGCCCTATGTGTAGAAGACACCATCACTATAGAGGGTAACTTTCTTACCGGCGTCAGCAAAGTTGAATTTGGAGCAGACAACAACCCCATTTCAGTATCGGGAAGCCGGCTGTTATTGCAATCCGACTCTGTGCTGTTTGTGGTCGTTCCTTCAAATGCAAAAGAAGGTAAGATAAGAATCATAAAAGAAGCTAGCATGGGCAATCCCGAAGCTTCTGCAAAGCATACAACGGACTATCCGGTGGGCCCTAAATCGGCGATCTTGGCAAGCGCCGGCCCGGGGACAACCCTACCCGTTTATGTATGTAATGTCGGTAACACCACGTCGGCTCCTATGAAAGTGACGATAAATGGAGGACTTGAAGCGTATACCGTAGTGTACCGAGTAGAGGTAAACGGTATCGGAAATAACCAGATCGAGTCAAGCTATAAGAACGGGGAAAACATCAAAATCAACCCTCAGATAAACGAAAAACTACATGCTGTGACATTGGTGTCGGTAACGGATCAAAACGACTGTGCAGTACCTCAGTCAGGCTTGTCAGGCGCCTTTAGCATATATAAAAATGTCGTAGCCAGCGTGTATGCAGGGGGAGCAACCGGCCCCAATTCCAACAAAGAGGCACAGGTATGTCTTAGCAACACACAAAGCTCTATAAAGTTAGACGAAATGAGTCTTGTAGGCGCTCCTACGCTTAGCGGAGGCGCGCCGAATACGTCTGTAATATGGACCACAAAAGGGGAAGGATATTTTCAAGCCAATACGGATACTACGCTCACCCCTACCTACTTTTTTGCCGTTAATGACTACTTAAAAAGAGAAGTTGAGTTTACCCTAACTTCTACTAAAAACCCTCAGGAATGTGCAGCCAGTTCAGACAACGTAACACTAAAATTTACGGGTAGTCCTTCTGCAGAAGCCGGTGGCGACGCAAACGGTATCCTCTATTTTTGCCGCAACCAAAGCAGTAGCAATGTGCAAATTGCCCTATCGGGAACCGTAAGAAACGCTACCGGTTTTAAATGGGAGTCCATAAGTTCCAGCCCGGGCTCTTTTTCCGATCCAAGCGCGGCTTCTCCCATATACACAATGAGCGATAGTGAAATAGCCGCCGGTACAGCAACGCTTACCCTTACCGCTACAGGCGCCACGTGTAGCGGTTCAGGTTCTACAACATCTGTTCCGGATAGGGTTACCATACAACTTATCGACAAGGCAGCCCCTACTATACAAAATCCTAGAGTAGACGTATGCACAGGAGAAAGCGTATTTTATTCCATACAGTCTCCTAGCACAAACAGCTCCTTTAGTTGGGAGATAACAGGAGGAATAGGCACATTTGAAAACAGCCAAACAACTTATTCAGGTCTACCCTCGGTAAAAGTAAATTGGAGCAATACCACATCGGGTCAAGCCATGATCAAGGTAACTGAGCGCGACGAAAGAGGCTGTATTGGCAATCCTTCTGAGGCGTCTATTACAATACATAGCAACATCAATCCGGGAGTTAAAGAACCCAGTAGTGTGCTTTCTTTTCCTACCAGCAGCGCCGATATCGCCCTGATAGGTAATCTCACCAAAGAAGACAGCCTCGAAGATAACACAATGGAGTTTTTGGGGGATGGCGTATTTACTCTCGAAGAGGGAACCGGAGCCAGCAAGTTTACAAACTACTACTTCAGCCCCAGCATATTCTGGAAGGCAAGGAAACAAAATCCGGCTAACGCAAGCAACCCACAAGAGAGGGCCGAAATAAAGTATCGCTACAAGGTCGCTGCCGCCAACTGTACCAGCGTCGACGCAACCATAACGCTTAGCGTGTATAACGAGCGTCAAGCCTTCCTAATGTCGTTTTTAAATGCCAATCCGGGCGCCTCCGCTCTAGCGCTCGGCAGCGATGATAGATATAGAATATGCTCGGACCAACCTGTGAAGATAAGTATAAGCCAAGCGTTTCTGACGACCAATAGCATACCTTCAGATAAGATCTTCAAAAAATTTACCATCCATGGACAAGAAAACACGTCAGCATCTATCGACTCTACTAACGGGGCCTTCGTCAATATACAAGGTACAGATCCTCAACGGGGAGACAGCTATGCAATATTATATCCCAGCCTACTGCGAACGGTAAAGAAAAATAGCGATGGGTCCTTGGAATATATGCCCTTTTCTTTCCCCGAAGAGATCATTATAACGGGATGGCTATACGATCCTCAAAAAAGCAACGAGGACCCCATAAACTACGGTACGGTATCCATTATCATCAATTCGTTGCCGTCTTTATCATTAAATTCGATAGAGCCCACCATATGTGTAGACGCAACCAATGTAGCGCTTACCAAAGACAACATTAAAAATCCGGGCGAAAATTATTCTTTCTTCACAACAAACGCCAGTTATTCGGAAGCTATCACCGGAAACAGCACAACCGGCTATTTGCTTAAAGGAGACGTGCTATTTGAGAAAAAAACAACAGCCGATATATACCCCTCTCCTATTGATTTGGAAATCGGGTATACCTATCAAAATACACAAGGGTGTAATGACACCACTACATTTGAAGTACAACTTCTCAAAAGACCTCCGGCGCCCCAGCTTAAGGATATTAAAAAACTGCCTACTCAGCCAGGATATATAGTATGTATTAAAGAAGGTGAAATATCTCCGGTATCGGTCTCGAATCAAGCCTTTTTTAGAGTAACCCCCCAAGGAAACAGTAATCCCGAAACCATATTGTCTACTATAAAGTGGTATAGAAGTATAAATTTTGACAGAGACGACAGCAAGGTAAGCGAAGGGTTTGAGTTTACTCCCGTTGATATTGACGTGAGTAGCAACGAAAAAAAATCTTACTACATCACTCAAGACATATCCGGATGTGTAAGCCCATATAGCGCCATTACCTATGAGGTTCTCAACTTGCCTCCTGTCCTATCCGATAAATCATGTGTAGACGCAAAAAAAACTACCTTTTCTCTCCCTATAAGAGACATTCAAAATGGAAATGTAAATATTCAGTCCTCAGCGACGGTATGGTCCCTAAAAAGCGACCCCAACGCCGGCAGTATGCCGGGATCAAGTTTTACTGCCTCAAACGGGGATCTTCAGTTTGAGTACACATTTAAAAATCCGGGAATAGATACCGTATCCGTAATGGTAGAGAGCACTTCGGGTTGTATCAATACCCGCTCTGAAAGGGTGGTTATGCTAAATCAAACTGTCTTGGGACCCAACAATCTGTATTCGGAGTCGTTTGATAATAACGATGGAAACTTTGTGTCGGTTTCCGATCCTGAAAGTCTCATAAATACCTGGGGACATGGACTGCTGACCAACAAAACGGTTAAGCCCATAAGCCGTGATGAAACGCCGGTATGGGTTACAGGACTAAATGGCCCCTATGGAAATGGAGAACGCTCATATCTATATTTAGGATGTATAGATATCTCAGCAATTCCATCGCCCATTATAGGCTTTGATACATGGATCAACACCGATGGAGCCAACGACGGAGCCGTATTGCAGTATTCGGTCGATGGCAAAGTACTGGAAGACCCCAACAAGGTATGGAAGGCCGTAGGCACAGTAGGTAGCGGACTCGGCTGGTACAACAGACAGCTTATACAATCTATTCCCAATAATCCCATCAACAATTACGGGTGGAGCAGCGCTGAAGACGACTGGATCGAGTCTAGGCACTCCTTACAAGATTTAAAAAACGAACAACAAAGCGCAAATAATATTCCTATTTTTCGCTTTGTATTTGCCTCCACAAAAACACAAGCCGGCAAAATAGGGGTCGGTGGACTTGCATTGGATAACCTATACATTGCCGAACAGGGGCGTATTGTACTAATGGAAAACTTTACCAATAAAAACAACCTGAATAAAAGACGAGACGAAGAGATACAAAGCAGGGTATTTAAAAGGGTGAGAAGCCAAGGAGTGGGCAAACAAGTGGTAAAAATAAATTATCATGTAGGTTTCCCCACTCAGGATCCGTTTAATATTGACGATCCACTAGGGCCAAGCGCACGCGCGCTATTTTATGGTATTGAAGAGGCTCCTACCATAGTTATCAATGGCAAGCAAGCTCCCTCCGAAGTAATCGGAAACGCGGCACAGTTAGAAAATTGGATCATGCAAGAAACGAACATAAGCGTTTTAGAACCCAATGACGTAAAAATTGAAATTGACACAAACCCGCTCGCCGACGTAGAAAACGGAGGTATAAGTATCACCGTAAGCATTACGCCACAAACACAGGATATGCCCAAAGAAGCTAAACTCTATATCGTTGTGCTTGAAGACGCCGTACAAATAATAGATCTACCTGACGACAAACAAAACCTGATCAGTACTAACGAATCTGATTTTGAATACATCGCAAAAAAAATACTTCCCTCTCCATCTGGAAAAAACAATGGCGTAATGGAAAAAGGAAAAACCTACACCTTTGGCCCCTATTATTGGTATCCTAATCCTGAAGAATTATACGGTGACGATAAAGATGTTGCTGTAGCGGCTTTTTTGCAAAATGAAGCTACCTCAGTAGTCTATCAGTCCAGCTTGGTAGAAAATGTTAAGATACCTTCGGTGATAACCTCCGTAGAAGAAAGTCATCCTTTCACAGAAATGCAGGTATACCCCAACCCCTCAGATTTACACACCACAGTAGCGTTTCCCTACCCAACACAGTTGGATACGCATATAAGCCTGATGGACGCAACAGGAAAGACAATAAAACAAGAGACTATGCCACACGGTGAAAAGATAAGACACATACAAACAAAAGAACTACCCAATGGGGTATACATATTAAAAATACAACCCGCACAAAAGCCCCCTATATACCGAAAGATAGCGGTAGAACACGGCCGATAAATAAGCCGTCTTATTTTCTTTACAACAGTAGGTATGGATATTTTTCTACAAGCGGACACGTGGATAGCTCTACTAACGCTATGTTTCCTTGAGGTGGTGCTGGGTATAGATAATATCATATTCATCTCCATACTATCCAATAAGCTAGACAAAGAGCGAAGGCAAAAAGTGCGCAATACAGGGCTTTTACTAGCTATGGGTGTGCGTATCCTATTTTTGTTTGGTATAACATGGATAATTGGATTTACAAAGCCGTTGTTTAGCATTCCTCAAAATATCTTTTTCAGTCAAGCTGTGACGTTTAGCAGCCGAGACCTGATCTTAGGGATAGGCGGGCTTTTTCTCATCGCAAAAAGCACCCGAGAAATACAAAGTAAAATAACCTATTCCCACGAAGAAGAGATACAACAAGATAAAAGCGTCGTCTCCGTAGCGGCGGTAATATGGCAAATTGTTTTAATCGACATTATCTTTTCAGCTGATTCTATACTCACCGCCATAGGTATGGTAGATCATATCATCATTATGATTATTGCGGTAATGGTATCTATTCTGATTATGATTCTTTTTGCCGGCTACATAAGCCGCTATATCCAAAATAATCCTTCTATAGAAATGATCGCATTGGCATTCCTAATCCTTATTGGGTTTACCTTGATGTTGGAGGCTTTTCATAAAGAAGTCTCAAAAGGCTATATATACTTTGCTATTATTTTTTCGCTATCGGTAGAGGCTATCAACAAACGAGTTCGAAATAGACATAAAACCTCCCTGCAAAGCAGACAAATACCATCCAATACAAAAGCGCGCACGCCTCCTCAATAAGGATAATTTACCAAAACCCTACAAGCGCTCCAATAGAGGCAAAAAAATACGCTTTATGCGTCAACAGATGGGAAAAGATTTTTCTATTGGCCTGCACAAAAAACAAGACGTACAAGCAATAAATAAAGAAAAATAAACACCATACACGCTATTGCTGTACAAGGCGACTTAAATTGATTATCTTGCTCAACTATACCAGCACGTCCATCCATGTCTGCAGCGATCATTAGCGCATACTTTGATTTATCGGATACACAAAAAGCACGATTTGCAGAAATGGAAGGCCTTTACCAAAAGTGGAATCAGCGTATCAACATGGTATCGCGCAAAGATATGGGCAAGCTATACCTCCATCATGTGCTCCACTCTCTGGGCATCGCTAAAATAATTTCCTTTCGTCGGGCAACACGCGTATTGGATATCGGCACAGGTGGTGGGTTTCCGGGTGTTCCGTTAGCTATTTTCTTTCCCGAGGTTCGCTTTCACCTGATAGATTCTATAGGCAAAAAAATAGATGCTGTGCGACAAATAGTTGCAGCGCTAAATCTGAGTAACGTGATAACAACGACATGCCGGGCAGAGTCGCTTCAGAGCAAATACGATTTTGCTGTAAGCCGCGCGGTAGCTCCTCTTGAAACGCTCTACCGATGGGTAGCGGATAAGATTGATCCCGTCTCAAGGCATTCGATAAAAAACGGACTGCTATGCCTCAAAGGCGGCGAGCTTAAAAACGAACTGCAAAAGTGTGGAAGACCGTACCGTCTTTACCCCGTATACAAGCATTTCAGAGAAGACTTCTTCAAAGAGAAAAAAGTAGTGCACATACCCGTTTTGAATAGACCATAGATCAGGTATATATAGAGGGTATATAAATGGCTCTATCTACCCAATGCAGGGCCTGCAGATAACGGCGCGTAAGTATCTTTACCTCTGAATCAACTTCTATGACAAGACAGGCAGTATCTTTTTTAGCCTTTCTTGATACCGACATGGTAGCGATGTTGCAAGGCTCGTTGGCCAGCACAGAAGCGATAAGCGCTATGCTGCCTTCCACGTCGTCGGCATATATGACAAGAGTATGGTAAGAACCACTAAAATTAGCGTTAAATCCATCTACTTCGGCAATATTGATAACGCCTCCACCGAGGCTTTCTCCCAGCACCTCTACGGTACGCGACGCTTTTTTGAGCGTTATCCTCACCGAGTTGGGATGATAGGTAGAAGCGTTGGCTACGGAACGAAAAGAGTAGGATAAACCGCTTTTTTTTGCCCACTCCAGCGCTTTCTTGATACGTTTATCGTCGGTATTGAACCGCAACAGTCCGGCTATTACGGCCCTGTCGCTGCCGTGTCCTTCGTAGGTGCGCGCAAAGGAATTATAAAAAGTAATGCGCGCCTCGTCAGGCTGCTCGTGAAAAAAGGAGGCAGCCACCTGAGCGATACGCACCACGCCCGCAGTATGGGAACTGGAAGGGCCTATCATGACAGGACCTATCATATCAAAAACACTGCTTTTGGCAACCATAAATTAAAAGAGCTTAAAAAAATACCGCAACCGAAACGAACTCAATGCTCCAAGATACAAAAAATCACACCGCAACGGGAGCTCTTATAATGGGATGGCTGCGGTAGTTTTCTATTACAAAGTCGTCGAACGTATACGAAAACAAGTCCGGAGGTTTTTGCCTGAACCGCAACGTCGGCAAAGCGTATGGCGAACGGGTAAGCTGGAGGCGCGCCTGTTCTATATGGTTAGTATACAGATGCACATCTCCTCCGGTCCATATAAATTCACCGGGACGCAAGTCGCATTGGTGGGCGACCATATGGGTAAGCAGCGCATACGAAGCGATGTTAAAGGGTACGCCAAGAAAAAAATCGGCGCTGCGCTGATACAACTGACAAGAGAGCTTACCCTCCGCCACATAAAACTGAAACAGGATATGACACGGCGGCAAAGCCATGTGGTCAAGGTCTGCCGGATTCCACGCCGATACAATATGACGACGCGAATGCGGGTTTTTTTTTAAGGCCGCCATGAGGTCGGCGAGCTGATCGATATGTCCTCCCGAAGGAGTGGGCCAACTTCTCCACTGTCGACCATAGACAGGGCCCAGATCGCCCTTTTCATCGGCCCATTCGTCCCAAATAGATACGTCGTGTTCATGCAGATAGCCAATGTTGGTATCGCCGCTCAAAAACCACAACAGCTCATAGATCACCGACCTGAGGTGTATCTTCTTGGTGGTGACCAGCGGAAACCCGTCCGCAAGATCAAAGCGTAGCTGACGGCCAAATACAGAAAAGGCGCCTGTACGGGTACGATCGGGCTTGACGACCCCTTCGTCCAAAATATTTTTCATTAAGTTGAGATACGGCTTCATAGCGGCAAGTTGTCTACGACGAATAGTGCAAAGATGATACAGCGGCGTATAAACGCCAAAAAACAGGGGTTATTCTGCGGTCATACATAACGGTCAAAAATACGTTTTTTTAATACCTTTAGATCGAAAATCAGATCACACATCTCGCCTGTGTACACAAAACCTTCACCGAAAGCGTAGCTATGCGATAACGATATGAATTTATTTATTCACGACATCCCTGTCGTTATTCGTCCTGTTCGTCCATCTCAAAAAGAAAGCCGCTACGATAGCGTTATAGACGCCAAAAAAGAGGCTTTTACATCCCTTTTTGCTAGTCAGCGAATATGGATAAAAAACGCCACAGCCCGTCAGACGGCAATGTTGTTACGGCGTATGCATAAAAAGGCTGACGTACGCGCGCTTACCGTCGACATTACCGGGACGCCTCAACATCTTGTTATACCTCATTTAAAAAACGATTTCAAGATCGTACAGGCTGCCGGAGGCGTCGTACAGAAGTCCCAACAAACGCTTTTGATACGCCGATGGGGGAAGTGGGACTTGCCTAAAGGTAAAAAAGAGCCGGGAGAGACCTTTGCGCAGACCGCCCAAAGAGAGATCGAAGAGGAATGCCGTGTAGACGCGATACCCACACAAGCGTTATGCGCCACCTGGCATACGTACACGCTGGGAAACGAACATATACTCAAGCAAACCCGCTGGTATATCCTGACTTTGAAAAACGACCGCGACATGCAACCGCTCAAAGAAGAAGATATTGAACAGGTTTTATGGGTAAATACGAATCAGGCGGCAGACACGCTCAAAAACAGCTACCGATCTATACGGTTTGTATATAAAAAATATCTAGCCCAAAGGCTCGGGATGCGCTTTTCTGCTCAGATAGAATAGGGCACAAATGCCGATATATCGCCGCCGTAATGGTGTATCTCCCTGACCAATGAAGAGCTTATGCTGGCCAGCGTGGGCGAGGTGATCAGAAATACCGACTCCAGCTCGGCATTGAAGTGCTTATTGGCTTGCGCTATGGTGTTTTCGTATTCAAAATCCGTGGTGTTGCGCAAGCCTCTCAGCAAGTAGGCGGCTTGGTGTTTTTTGGCAAACTCAGCCGTGATCTCCGCATACGTGACGACCGATATGGCGGAGTAGTCGGTAAAATGCAAGGCAATTTTTTTGACGGTAGAATGGATGTCAAAATATCTCTTGCTTTTTTTCTGATTGTACCCTATCGCTATAATGATGCGATCAAAAATTTTGAGGCCGCGCAGCACGATATCTTCGTGTCCTCTGGTAAAGGGATCAAAGGAACCGGGGAAAAGAGCTATTTTAGACATACCTTTTCCACCTACAGGGACTGCTAGCGGGCCATCAAGCACACGGAATACAGATCAAAAAAGGCGTGGGGTTCCAACTCATCAAATGCATGGCCAAACTTGAGACGATGAGGACGGTAGCCCAACGATACGTGGCGTATATATTTAGATAGTTCGGCAAGGTGGGGAGAGTTGCGACCCATATAGCCCCACAAGACCACTTGAGTACGCGCCGCATTCATTTTCATAGTTTTTAGCGTCGTCATCACGTACCTGACGTAGTCGGAAAATTTATGTATAGAAAAACGGTTGTAGTAGATCAGCTCGCCTCTATGAATCATTATAATATGCAGCTTAAAACGATCTACGTAGAGGTACATGGGTACTCCACGCCGTTGTGTAGAGGCCGCGTAAGTACCTTCTATAAGACCTGCGGCTTGGTGGAAAAAACGTACCGCAGAGCGATTGTAATGAGCTCTAAACCAATCCACTATTCCTTTCCATACGGCAAATACGGTCACCGCGTCAAACGCTCTGTGGCGGCAGTACATCACTTCCTCTTCGTCGGCTACCTGCGCATTGAGTTTCAAGTACGTAGAAGCTATTTCAGGGGCAAACAACTCGGCCGGCAGTTGGGCAAACTGCTGGTTTTTTACCGCGCAGTCTACGCTTCTCCAAAAGCCGGCGCCCAGAAACGAGTGTTCTTCTACCAATTCTTTAAGAAGGGTCAGCTGTTCTGGGGGTGAGCACTCTCGGTCAAATACGTAATCGCAGAAATACAGCAGGCGACCCTCTTCGTGGTCCATGACGCCCACTTGGCAATCGCGCATGCCGAGATGCAGAGACAGGGCATAGCGGTGAATACGCCCTACATCGAATTTGCCGTCCCTGATTTCTTTGGTGAGCTTATAACGAGGGTGTGCTGAAGACAAAGCGAGGGGTTGTTTTTATTCCCAATTACCCGCTGTGGATACATCGACTCGGGAGCCAAAACGCAGCGGTTTACGCGAATGGATATCGCTGCTCTCGCTGCGTGCAGGGTTGTCGGGTTGGGGGTCTACCACTTCAATAACGTCTACCATCAGGCCGCCCTTGTCTACCACGCCGGCGTAGATGTTAAACTTTGTGTCTGTTCCGGGCTTATAGGGCAGACGCGTAAGGTCTAAAGTAGGGTCAAAGCGGTTGTCCCAAAACCCAATCAAAAACGTTCCCTTTTTAACGGGAGTACCGGGCTTTATGTCTGCCAACTTCGAGACAACGCCTTCTTCCGAAAAAGGAGGATTGCTGGTCTTATCGCCAATTTTAAGGGAATAGGCACGCTGGTTTTTGATGACCCTATCTCCTACTTTGACCTTGAAGCCCATAAATATGCCATCTTCGGTAGCGTTCATGGTAAACTTCTTTTCGAACACCTGATCCCATACCGAGGCAAAACCCAGCGTATCGGTATGGATGATGATCTGTTCCTGTCCGTAAGCTTGTTGGATAATCTCTTCACGGCGTTCTATGACGGGTATCTGCCCATTTTTGACAAACTGGATCAGAGAATCCCAATTAGACGTATAACGACCGTAAAAACCCTCAAAAAGTCGCTCGGAAAAACGTATCAACTCCAACTTTTTGATGACCGCAGCCTCCTTTACCCGTATCGACTTGCGGGTTTCAATCGTGTCTTGAATGCCCCCGTAAAGATAGTAGCCCAAATAAAGGCTAATCCCAAAAAAGACAGCTGTAAGTATCCGTATCATTATTTAAGTGGTTTTGGGTAGCGCAACACTAAAGGTTATCTACAGCACAATAATACGTTTTTTAGTTGTATGTCACAACCTTTTAGGGTGAAATATCCCGAAAAAAAGCCTTCCCGAAACAAAACATTAACTAATTTTATGGAACAAAGGGTTACTTTTGTACGTTGAAAGGTAACAAAGCAATAGATAGCCTTGAAAATTTTCATTTTCAATAGAAATCAATAAAAAGCCATGAAAAACAATCCGTTTTCTTTTTTCTTTTTCTTTTTTGCGCTTGTCCCCGCCGCTGCTTGTGTGGCGCAAACCGCCAAAGCCAACGTGAACGGCCCGGTCATTCAATGGGAAGATAATAGCTACGACTTTGGCGATATCCGGCAAGGCGACAAGGTAGAAAAGACGTTTTCGTTTACCAACACGGGCAATGAGCCGCTGATTATTACCAACGTGTCGGTCACCTGCGGCTGTACCACGCCCAAAGGATGGCCCAAAGACCCCATCCCTCCGGGAGGCGAAAACGAGCTCACCGTAGCCTTTAACAGCGCGGGAAAAATGGGTAAGCAGAATAAGGTGGTAAAGGTGATCTCTAACGCCGTAGGCGACCAAAATCAGATTTCTTTTACCGCTAACGTGCTGGCCAAGGGCGACAAGTAAAGACCACCCCCTCCGACAGGTTGAGACGGAAAGCATAGATAGCTTGACGGCTAATAAGGGTGTATAGCGTCAAAAAGGCACGGGTTACCCAAACCTTAGAGACCGGCAATAACGATTTGCACAGGCTTACGGCGCGGTTTTTCTCAGACAAAAGGAACTACGCCTCGATATCGAATCGCATACCAAAAACCGGCGGCGCCACGAGCCGCGCCCCCTGTGCGCCGGGGTTATTTCGCGGGCTTCATAATGACTACGCCCAAATCGACAATCTCGCCCTGCTCAAAATTTGCCGTAACAATAGCTTCAAGCCGCTTATTACTCCCCGCCACATCCGCAATATAAAATTGTAATGATCCTCCTCTGAATCTCCTAGGAGTAAGACCTCCCTCAACACTGCGAAGTTTCAAGTCCAGCCCTATGCTCAAATCGCGATCATTCGGATCGAAACCATCAGTGCCGGGCTTATACGGAACCGCCCCGCCGGCAGGCAGGCTGACTTCACTCTCTCCACTCTTTTTTGTGAATTTGGGGTCGTTCATCCATCGCCCATACTCAACTTGTGCAAGAAGTAACTCTGGCAATTTGAGAGGCCTCCGGTAAATCGCTAGAAGTGGAAGCCAGTCGGCAGAATTGCCGAAGTTTTCAAAGCGGAGTTGGACAAGTATTTCGGAGGCTTTGCTCACGAGTTCAAGGGTTTGGGCTTCTTTACTTTCAAGCCGGCTGCGCGCGAAGCTACCGCTGACCTCTCCCACGAGTACTTCATCGCCGATATTCAGTTTGTTGCCGTTTAAGTCTTGGAGAGTCGGCAGGAGGTCATTGCCTTTATCGTCGGTCAAGCGCCGCCCCTCTTTGGAGACGGTTCTGTAGGCTTTTGCTTCTATGTGCAGCGTATCGCCGTCTTTCATACGCGCTAAAAAGGGCTCGTAGTTAAGCGCGTTTTTATCGACCGTTACGGGCGCATCGGCGCTGCCGTCCGCTGTTTTGAGCGTAGCACTCATGCTATAGCGGCTAATGGCGCCGGCCACGACGCCTTTTGTGACGCTAATGGCAGCTCCGTAAACAGCTTTTAGGCTCAGGTTGGCGTTTATGGTTTGAGAAAAGTCATACGTTGTGCCGTCTTCTGTTATCCAGTGGCTAAAGGCGAATCCTTCCTTGGCGGGGTCGTTGGGTTGTTGCGCTTTTTCTCCTTGCTTTACGCTTTGAGAAGCTACCGCAGGCTCTCCCCCATCCGTATTGAAAGTAACCGTATAGGTAACGGGCTTATCGTCTTTATCGTCGTCGCAAGCGACAAACAAAAACGCTAAAAAAACAGACAATCAATACCCTATATGAGGGGGGGGGGGGGGGGGGGGGGGTGGGCAGTTGGGGTTTTTCTTTTTGCGTTTGTTGAGGTTGTTATTTTCGCGGTTGATCTCATCGTTTTTTTCATATTAAAAAAGAATTTATTCGACTTATCTAAGATTTTTATAGGCATCTCTTCTTCTATACGCCTATATATACCTTTAGACGTACAAAGGTAACCGTTATGTATATATTGTATGCCGTCTTGTGTTTTTTTTTGAGCCGTCCGGCCCTGTGGGCGGATAGCGCTTGCCGTGGCGGCAGGTTCGTCGTCAGAAAGCCCTGCGCCGATTGAGGAAGTACGCGACAAAGCCAAAGGTCTAGGGAAGGCCGTAAAAAACCTTTTAGCACGCCGCGTTACGGAAAAGCCTTTTGCTTTTTTCGATATAAAGGTCCAGTAGCGCACCAGAGCCTTTGACTTGTTCGTATTGCAGCGTATGGTTGGCCCAATGCATGGTAGGCTGCCTTGACGCAAAGGCTTAAAAACATGTAGAAACAAAGGCCATACAAAACATGTTCAACAAACGACCCAATGGGTATGTCCCCAAAACCAAGCTCCATCCTTATCCGGCAACCGCAAAGGGGATTCAGGGATGGCGCTAAGGCACAAGCGCATAGGGGCCGATGTAGAGACTCGCCATTCGTAGCCGCATAGTCATCCCTTTTTTGAGGCAGGTCGCAAACGCTCAAAGATTTTGAATACCTTTGCGTTTTCATGTTTATGGCTGCGCCACATGGTTCTGTTTTTTAGCGCCTCTTCCAACGTATATTACGCTATGAAGTTGGGACGCACCCTGCTTCCCAACGAGATCCAGCGTCTGTCTTGGCTGCTGGGTGGAGGAACCTTCAGAGGCATAAAACCCATTGAAGGGCGCTTTGTAGGCCCCCGCAAAGAACTGGTAAGCCCATGGAGTACCAATGCCGTAGAGATCGCTCACAACATAGGCGTAACGATAGTAGAGCGCATAGAAAGGTTTGTGACCTATTCCGAAAACGAACAGGCATACGATCCCATGCTGCAACAGGTATACCCACGGCTTGACCAAAGGGTATTTGGGGAGGCGGCCGTTCCCGAGCCTATCTGCACGATAGCAGACATAGACGCCTACAACCGCCAGGAGGGGTTGGCGCTGAGCAAAGAAGAGATCGCCTATTTGGAGGAGGTGAGCAACGTACAGGGCAGGCCGCTGACGGACAGCGAAATATTCGGCTTTGCGCAAGTCAATTCGGAGCATTGTCGCCATAAGACATTCAATGCGGTGTTTACCCTCGACGGGCGACAAAAAACCAAAAGTCTCTTTCAGCTTATACGCGACACGTCGGAGCGTCATCCCAACCGCATTGTGTCGGCCTATAGCGACAACGTAGCCTTTATAAAGGGCCCTACCGTCATCCAGTTTGCTCCTGAAAGCGCTACCCAACCGAGCTACTTTGCGGTAAGGGAGATCCAATCGGTCATCTCGCTGAAGGCCGAGACGCATAACTTTCCCGTAACGGTAGAACCCTTTAACGGGGCAGCCACCGGTTCGGGAGGCGAAATTCGCGACCGCCTGGCCGGCGGAAAGGGATCGCTGCCGCTGGCAGGCACAGCGGTATATATGACCTCTTACCCCCGACTGGGAGGGGAAAGATCATGGGAAAAAAAATGGAAAGAACGACCGTGGGCATACCGAAAGCCGGCGCATATCCTTATCCACGCCTCGGATGGAGCAAGCGACTTCGGCAATAAATTTGGACAACCCCTGATATGCGGGAGCCTTCTGGCCTTCGAACATTTTGAAAAAGATAAAAGATACGGCTTTGACAAAGCGATTATGCTGGCAGGAGGAATAGGGTTCAGCCATGCAGAAGACAGCCAAAAAGATATCCCCGGAGCAGGCGAAAAGATCGTGATGATGGGAGGCGACAATTACCGTATCGGTATGGGAGGAGGCGCCGTATCGTCGTTAGCCGCCGGCACAGTCGGCAGCGAGTTGGAATGGAAAGCTATCCAGCGCGCCAACCCGGAGATGCAAAAACGGGTGATGAACGTGATACGCGCGCTGGTAGAGATGAAAAAAAATCCTATACGATCTATTCATGACCATGGCGCAGGAGGGCATTTTAACTGCTTTGCCGAACTGCTGGAGGCTACCGGGGGCTCCATTGATATCGACAAGCTGCCCAAAGGCGACGCCAGCCTCTCGTACAAGGAGTTGCTCAGCAACGAGTCGCAAGAACGCATGGGGCTGGTCGTAGCCCGACAAGATGTGCCTCTTTTGCGACAAATTGCCGAACGCGAGCGAGCGCCCCTCTACGTGGTGGGGACGGTAGGAGACGATAAACGGCTGCGCTTTGTGGATCGCGCCAAAAACATCATGCCTATAGACCTGATTGTCAAGCAATTATTTGGCTTCTCGCAACGCGCATCGCTTGGCGATAGGGCGCAACCCGCCTCTTTTGCGCCTCTCCGATACGACGTCGACGCTTGGCCATCGTATCTCAAGGAGGTACTCCAATTGGAGAGCGTAGCCTGCAAGGACTGGCTCACCAACAAAGTAGACCGTTCCGTGACGGGGCTGGTAGCCCTGCAACAGACGTGCGGAGCGATACAATTGCCCCTAAACAACGTGGGGGTTATGGCCCTTGACGCGCTGAGCGGTAAAGGGGTGGCTACGGCGTTGGGACACGCGGCGGCAGCCGCCCTGATAAGCGCGGCGGCAGGCAGCAGACTGGCCATAGCAAGGGCGTTGACCAACCTGATATGGGCTCCGCTCACACATGGATTAAAAGGAGTGAGCCTGAGCGCCAACTGGATGTGGCCTGCCCACCGCCCGGGAGAAAATGCACGCCTCTACGAAGGCGTAGAGGCGGCAAGCCGCTTTGCCCAAGCCCTGAAGATCAACATCCCCACCGGCAAAGATTCGTTGTCTATGGAACAAAAATATCCCCACGAGCCTCCCGTAAAGGCGCCCGGCACGGTAATCGTGTCGGCGGTAGCCGAAGTAGAAAACATACGCCACACCGTATCTCCCTGCCTGGCGCATGTCCCCGGCTCGTCGGTGTTGTATATTCCCTTCTCGCGCGCCGCCTTTGAATTGGGGGGCAGCAGCCTGGCGCAGGTACTCAATAGGTTGGGTGAAAAGACCCCCGACCCTCTTCCGGAAGAAGCTCCTTACTTTGCCGGCGCGTTCCGGGCGCTGCAAGAATTGATCCGGCAACAAACCGTCGTCGCCGGACACGACATAGCCGCGGGAGGCTTGATTGTCACCCTGTTGGAAATGTGCTTTCCGTCTCCCGAGGTAGGCCTCGACATCGATATCAGGAAAATGGGTCGCGACACGGTAAAAGTCCTCTTCAGCGAAAAACCCGGCGTCGTCATTCAAGTAGAACATACAAAGAGCGCGCTAGCTTTACTGCGGCAACATGGGGTAGATTCCATCCTTCTGGGAGAGGTTATCGCAAAGCGAGAACTCAGGCTGCGCAGCGCCTCCTCCGAAGCCACAAGCCTACCCATAGATACGTATAGAGACGCTTGGTTTAGGACTTCTTTTTTGTTGGACAAGCTGCAACGCCCTAGAACCCATGCCATAAAAAGAAAGGAAAACTACCCTCTACAGCCATTGACCTATACCTTTCCCGACGCCTTTGACGGCGCGCTGTCTGCCTATCGTACCGACCAAAAAGATGGAACGAAAAAGATCAAGGCGGCGATCATTCGCGAAAAGGGAGTAAACGGAGACCGTGAACTGGCATACGCGTTTTATTTGGCCGGCTTTTCGGTAAAGGATGTACACATGACCGATCTGGTGGCGGGAAGAGAAAACCTATCGGATATTCATCTTATCGCCTTTGCCGGCGGCTTTTCGCACTCCGACGTCTTCAGTTCGGCAAAGGGATGGGCCGGCACGTTTCTGTATAACCCCAAGGCAAAAGCCGCTCTAAACAGCTTCTATGCCCGTAAAGATACCCTTAGCATAGGGATATGCAACGGCTGCCAACTGATGATAGAGCTGGGACTCCTGTATCCCGATAAAGATAACCACCCTACGATACACAAAAACCTCTCGGGCAAGTTCGAGTCTCTCTTTGCCAACTTGACCATCCCTCCCGGCAATGCGGTTATGTTTAGCACATTGACAGGGTCAAGATTGGGCGCATGGTCAGCTCACGCCGAAGGACGTTTCAAACTTCCCGAGGGCAAGGAGAACTACCACATAGCCGCCACCTATGCCTATGACCAGTATCCGGGCAACCCCAACGATTCGGACTTTGCCGCTGCTGCGCTGGCTTCAACAGACGGCCGTCATCTGGCTATTATGCCACATATAGAGCGGTCTCTTTTTCCGTGGAACTGGCCCCACTACCCCCGACATCGCAAGGCCGAGGAGATAAGCCCATGGATAGAGGCTTTTGTAAACGCGCGCCGATGGCTGCAACAACGGCATAGCGACTGATACCGATAGGCGCGCCTTTATATACTTCAAAAAGGCGCCTTACAAAAGATTAAAAAAAACAAGTTGAATGACGGGTATAAAAGACTTTATGATGCGTTTAGAACGCCCTCAGAAAGACATTATAAACCACTGGCACAATGTGTTGACAACGCAATTTGGGCTGTTGGAAAAGATGCGCTACCGCATTCCCTTTTACTACAAAAAAAGTTGGATATGCTACCTTAACCCCATGGGCAAAGATCGTGTTGAACTGGCCTTTACGCGAGGACGCGAGCTTTCCAACGCACAGGGATTGCTCGACGCCCGCGGACGCAAGCAGGTATACGGCATTATATTGGCTGCCTTTACCGATATGCCGTATAAGGCGATTGGAGAAACGATCCAAGAAGCCATACTGCTTGACGAATGTATACCTTACGGCGTGACGCGTCGCCGCAAAGCGCCTACCCGCCGTACATCCCCCTCTTAAGCGGCTCTGAACTACATCAAGTTGCCTCCATAAGATTTGGTATCTCGATGACAATTTGGTTTTTTTGAACCGGAGAGATAGACCACACAACGGCAGCATGAACAAGCGTTTCTATGAAAACGGACCTTTTAGCGCAAGCCATCAAAGATACAGCTCTTCTCAAGGGTAGTTTTACCCTTCGTTCGGGGCAGGTTACAGATGAATATTTCGACAAATATCTATTTGAATCAGCGCCTCATCTGCTCGCTGAGATTGCTCAAAAAATGGTTCCTCTTATCCCGGCCAATGTCGAAATCCTTGCCGGATTGGAGATGGGCGGCATTCCCGTGGCGACCATGCTGTCGCATTATACGGGATTACCCGCTACCTTTGTACGTAAGAAAGCCAAGAGGTACGGCACCGCAAAGCTCGCCGAAGGGGCTGATGTAGCCGAAAAACACGTGCTGCTGGTAGAAGATGTCGTAACTTCAGGCGGACAGGTGGTCTTGTCGGGAAACGAACTGAGGACATTGGGAGCGCACATTAGCCATGCGATATGCGTAATTGACCGACAACAGGGAGGAAAAGAAAAACTGGCCCTTGAGGGCGTCGCCTTGCTGTCCCTGTTCAAAAGAGAAGATATATAGCTTTAGCCATAAATTTGGCTATAAATGCGGAGGCAAGTGGCAAACATACCGTATACGGCGCCACCGACTAGCTATACTATACATGTTCTCCGTGCCGTTTATAGATGTGTAACGTACTTTTTATGCTCAAAAAAAACCTGAAAAGCCTTAATGATGAGAACAGCCTTAATGATGTTGCTCAGTATGGGAAGCACGATGTGTGTCGCCCAGTCTATTCTTGGCGACTGGAAAACCGTAGATGACGAGTCGGGAAGAGTACGCTCTATCGTGCGTATAGAACAGCGCAGCGGTAAAATTTACGGTAAAATCATCAAGGTTTTTCTACAGCCCGACGAGAAGCCCGTAGGGGTGTGCGACAAGTGCGATCCCGAAGACCCCAGATACGGGCAAAAGACAATAGGTATGGACATCATCACCGGCGTGAAGGCCGACAGGGACGGGCGCCACTGGACAGGCGAAATCCTTGACCCCGAAAACGGAAAGGTATATCGCGCCAAAATGTGGAGGGATGGCGACACCCTCACCTTAAGGGGCTATTGGTTTATGTTTTACCGTACCCAAAAGTGGCTGAAAAACCAAGAGACAAATCTCCCGCAACGGTAAATAGTAAGTTCTCAGACGTTTTTCCCAACCTATTATGATTATAGTAAAGGTTGATATGCTAATAGTTAACTAGCTTGAAAAAGAAGCTCTAATTGCTATAAAATTTGTGCTGAAGCAAGGAAATGACCGACTTTTAAGTATTATTGTGTTAAATATAGCAAAGATGAAAAAAACACGCCAAAAACACCCTGACCTACGCCAAGATATCACCGTGAAAAACGAGTATTTCCTACTATAAATATTTTTTATTAAAAAAACCTCCCTAAAAGAGGTTACCAAAAGTGGCATTCAGGGTATTCAGGGGTATAGCGCTTGGCATCAATAAGGAGGAAATTATTGACCGAATAAGAAAAGGCGATGAAAAAGCGCTCGAAACGCTATATGTAAAGTACTATAGGATGATGATAAAGATGGTTGTCAATAATAACGGCACAGAAGATGAAGGTAAAGATGTATACCAAGACGCTCTTATTGCCCTATGGCACAATATAAGGACGCGTGATCTTATCATTCATACTAAAATAAGCACTTATTTATACGGTATGTGCTTAAATTTGTGGCGTAAAGAACTTAGACGAAAAAGGAAATTAGAATATAAAAAAAAAGATCGACTTATGGATATAGACCCTGAAAAAGAAGAAAACAAAAAGATAGTAGCCGAATGCATAGAGCAATTGGACGAAACCTGCAAAAAAGTGTTGATGTACCGCTATTTTGACGGTATGTCTATGCAGGAAATAGCCGACAAACTCGGATTTGCCAACACCAATACAACCAAGGTAAAGAAGTACAAGTGCAAAAACAAGCTTAAAAAAATAATAGCCGAAAGGTATAAGAAGAATGATTTACTGGGTTGATGAAAAACACAGAAGAAAATATAGAAAGATACCTCACTAACGAAATGAGCCAAGAGGAAAAAGCATCCTTTGAGGCTGAGTTATCGAGTTCTCCCGATATGCAGGAGGAGGTGCACCTCCAGCGCGAAATGATAGAGGGCCTCTACGACGCTCGCAGAAAAGAGCTAAAACAAATGCTCCAAAGCGTTTCGGTAGCCACCGGGCCGCTTAACACCTCTTCGGCCAAGGCGGCCCTAGCCACACTGTCGGTGTTGCTGGTAGGAGCCGCTTTGTACTACAGCATCCAGACCGAATCCATAAGCCAAGAGCATCTAAATACTACCGAAGCAATCCAA
The DNA here is from genome assembly GCA_038406235.1 of Peronia verruculata. Lineage (NCBI taxonomy): Eukaryota > Metazoa > Mollusca > Gastropoda > Systellommatophora > Onchidiidae > Peronia > Peronia verruculata. The sequence continues at coordinate 53,628 of JBCAUA010772287.1, forward strand.
TCCCCCGGTGTGCCCCTTGTCACAACACCCAAAGCGGCTAAAGACTCACAGACCGAAAAAGTCCTAACTACAACGCCTCAGCAGCCTCATCAAGTTGATGTGCCCTTCACGCGCAGCGCTTCGACCAAAAATACGACCCTGCCAACGGCCGGCAAAGAGGCGCCTCCGCCACCTAACGTAGCTATAGAAGACATCCCTTTGGAAAAGACAGACGATACCACAGAGGAACAAATCGTGCCTTCTTCCGGTCTGCCCGACAAAACGGATCTGGATCTGTATCAAAGCCCACTAGAGATCACCTTAAAAACCGATGACCCAAGCTATCAATTCCATTATCGGTTTACGCATAAAGGGCTTTTTCTATATGGTCCATTTGTAAAAAACATCTATGAACTGATTGAGGACAAGCGAAACGGCTCGTCGTTGTACTTGCACTATCAAAACAAGTACTATCATCTCAATAAAGAACAAGCTGAAATCAGTCCCCTAATACCCATAACAGATACGGATCTAGTAAAAAAACTGGAAGTTATCTTCTAACCTGTAAGTTTTTCCTATCACCTCCTTCAAAGGCGTCCTGATATATGGGGCTCCCTCTGATTATTAGTATATTTGGGCTCCATGAATCGTGTAGCGCCCAAGTTTAAGGTAAAGAAGAAAAAACTGGGGCAGTATCCCTACCTGAGTGTCACGCTGAGCATTGCTATGGCTCTTTTTGTAGTAGGCATCTTTTCTTCGCTAATTATTTACTCCAAAGAGCTGGAAAAAGCAGTACGCAAAGGAATTACCGTACAGGTTTTTTTACATAACAACACCACAGAAGCAAGCCGTGAAAAAATACAAAATGCGCTGGCTACTCGCTATTTTGTAGCCCAACGTCTGCCTAAAGAAAAAGCGGTGCGCTTTGTTTCCAAACAAGAGGCAGCGGAGCAGTTCATTCGCGAAACAGGCGAGGATTTCCAAAAATTCCTAGGGGAAAATCCGCTCCGAGACGCTTTTTTAGTGCGTATTGACCCAGACTATCAGGACGCGGAAAGTATGTTACGCGTAAAAAAAGACATACAGAAGATAAAGGGAGTGTTTCAGGTATACTACGTCGAAAATGTTATTGACTCTATCAACCGTAACATCATGAGGATAAGCCTCGTCCTATTCGGGGTAGGAGCGTTGTTGTTTTTAGTGGTGATCTTGCTGATCAACAACTCGGTAAGACTGGCCATGTTCTCGCAGCGGTTTCTTATACGCAGTATGCAATTGGTAGGCGCCACCGCTTGGTTTATCCAACGTTCCTTTCTCTATCGGAGTATGCTCAACGGCCTGTTAGGAGGGTTTTTAGCCTCGGCATTGATCTATTGGCTTATCTATGAAGCCAACCGACGTATCGAAGGCCTTGGGCTCATCTACAATAGTCAAAAAATCATCTTTTTGCTCTTCGTTTTGATTGTATTGGGAGTAGGCGTATCTTCGCTAAGCGCCTACCGAGCCGTAAACAAATTTTTGAAATTATCTTTGGACGAACTGTACTAAACCATGAGCCAGCTACCCTTTACGCGTAAAAACTACCTTATTATGGCGCTAGGCCTTTTGCTTATTGTCACCGGATACGCCTTAATGGCAAGTGGGGGAGATCCGCACGGTGTTGATTTTGTAGGTATCACAATGGGCCCTATTGTCGTGGTAAGTGGGTTCATGGTAGAAATTGTGGCTATTGTATACCGATCCAAACAAAAAAAATAATATATGACCTTTTTGCAGTCCATTATACTAGCCATTTTAGAAGGAATTACCGAATTCCTTCCCGTATCATCTACCGGACATATGATTATCGCCTCCTCCATGATGAATACCACCGACGACAACCTTGTCAAGACCTTTATTGTGAGCATTCAGTTAGGGGCTATCCTATCGGTAATAGTCGCCTACCGAGATAGGTTTTTTAGCTCTGTATCCCTGTATGTCAACTTATTTATTGCCTTTTTGCCAGCCGCTGTGATCGGATATTTTATCAACGAATACGTCGATATGTTGCTAGGAAGAGTAGATGTAGTAGCCGCCATGCTGGTGCTGGGAGGGATCGTATTTTTGTTTGTAGATGATATATTCAAAAAGACCGCCACGGACGGATACAATAGAGTGACACGCTTCAGCGCATTGAAAATAGGTTTTTTTCAGACGCTGGCCATGGTCCCCGGCGTGTCCCGGTCGGCGGCGACCATAATAGGGGGGCTGACACAGAGGCTCAACAAGAAAACAGCCGCCGAGTTTTCGTTTTTTTTGGCAGTGCCCACCATGATCGCCGCCACAACGTATAAGCTGCTCGTCTTTTATCTGACGGACCAACTGGCGAGCCCCGAGTCCACTACCATTCTCATAGTCGGTAACGTGGTATCGTTTTTTACCGCCATGCTGGCCATCCGATGGTTCATTGCCATACTGACACGCTACGGTTTCAGGTTTTTTGGTTACTACCGTATACTCCTCGGTTCTGCTGTTTTTGCCCTTGATTACCTAGATATAAAAATGATCGTCTTTTAAACTTGTAAGCCATGTCGGAAGACCGCGTTATCCTTATTGACAAGCCCTTGCAATGGACTTCATTTGACGTAGTGCGCGCGGTACGACGCAACACGGGCATACGAAAAACCGGCCATGCCGGCACGCTTGACCCACTGGCTACCGGTTTGCTCATTCTGTGCACGGGTAGGGCCACCAAGAAAATCACGGCCTTGCAAGAGCAGGAAAAAGAGTATGTGGGCGAGATCACGCTGGGACAGACTACGCCTTCGTGTGACGCAGAAACGCTGCCCACCTCTCCGGTAACGGTAACGCATATCGCCCCAGAGGATATTAGACGCGTCGCCAACCGCTTTGTAGGCGAAATAGAACAAATACCTCCCCCCTACTCAGCGATAAAGATAAATGGAACAAGGGCCTACAAATTAGCCCGAAAGGGCATAAACCCTCACATGAAAGCCAGAAAAATCTACATCCGCCATTTCGATATCCTCGCCCACCCTTTGCCCAAAGTTCGCTTCAGGGTAGTTTGCTCCAAAGGAGCCTACATGCGTAGCTTGGCCCGCGACGTAGGAGAAGCCCTAGGCGTGGGGGGATACTTGAGCAAACTGCGTCGCACGCGTATAGGCAGCTACTTGGTACAAGACGCTGTGTCTATCGACCGATTAGCGCCATGAAGATACACCAAGGTATTGACGACCTACCCCGATTTAGGCATGCAGTGGTGACCAGTGGCTTTTTTGATGGGGTACACAAAGGACATCGAAAAATCTTAAACCGGCTTGGACAGCACGCCGCAAAAGCAAATGGCGAAACGGTAGTCATCACTATGTGGCCTCACCCCAAATCAGCGCTGCATCCGGAGCTCCCTCCCATAAAGTTGCTAAACACCCAAGAGGAAAAAATGAAACAGCTGGCAAAGCAGCCTATTGAGCACGTGATTAATATTCCCTTTACGCATGCTTTTTCAGAGACTTCCTCTCACGATTTTATCGAAAAAATACTGGTAGAAAAGGTACGCACAAAAAAGCTGGTGATCGGCTACGATCATCGTTTTGGTAAAAATCGAGAAGGCGATTTTGCCATGCTTAAAGCCATGGCGCCTCAATACGGCTTTGAAGTAGAGGAAATCCCCAAGCAGGAAATAGACAGCCTCAAGGTGGGTTCTTCCATAATACGCGATGCGCTGCAACAGGGCGACGTAGAAACGGCCGAGCGCTTCTTGGGATATCCCTACGCCTTTTCCGGAAAAGTAGTCAAGGGCGAAAAGATAGGGCGTAAAATGGGCTATCCCACCGCCAACATAGCTATTGACTCTCCCCATAAGCTCATCCCCAAGGAGGGCGTATACGCCGCCACCACAGACCTTCAAGGAACGTTATACGGAGGTATGCTCTATATAGGTAGACGCCCTACCCTAAACGGTCAGAGGCGCGCTGTAGAAATCAATTTATTTGATTTCAAAGGCGACTTATACGGAAAACATATCACCCTTCAACTGATCGCATTGCTGCGGGACGACGCCCGATTCGATACCCTGGAACAACTACAACGGCAGATTACCGACGATAAAAAGGCTTCGCTGACGCTATTAAAAAAGAAGAGACTGATATGAAAAGCCCATTGTGGCAACCCACGGCCGAGCAGATAGAGCGATCGCACCTGAACCGATATCGACAATGGCTATACGCCAAACGAGGGTTAGCATTTGCCGCTTACGAAGATATGTGGAAATGGTCGGTAGCCGACAGCGACGCGTTTTGGAAAAGCCTTTGGGAATACTTTGATATACAATATGACGGAGAGATAGACGCCGTCAATGATCGTAGCGATATGCCCGGTGTACGCTGGTTTGAGGGCGTTAGAATAAATTATGCAGAACATATTTTCAGGCATTCGCACCCCGACCGGATTGCTCTTATCCACGCCAGCGAGGACAAACCGATCAGAGAAGTGCGTTGGGACGAGCTGAAACGACTAACAGGGGCGCTACAGAATCTGTTAAGCGAGGCAGGCGTGCATCCCGGCGACCGGGTAGCCGCCTATGTGCCATGCTGCCCCGAGGCTACCGTAGGCCTGTTGGCTGCCACCGGACTGGGAGCTATATGGTCGAGCTGTTCGCCCGATTTTGGAGCACAGTCGGTTATTGATAGGTTTGCGCAAATAAAGCCCAAAGTACTCATTGCAACGGGACATTACCGCTATGGTGGAAAGGAATTCGACAAAACAGAAACAGTCGCCCGCATTGTCGACGCCATTCCCTCTATACAAATGGTGATATGGCTAACCGAATATAGGGGAGCGCTCAATGTGGCATACCGCAACTGGTCGACCATTGTAAACGGTGTAGCTCCGCCTCCACGCTTTGTGCGTGTAGACTTTAACCATTCTTTATGGACGCTGTATTCCAGTGGCACGACGGGGCTTCCCAAAGCCATCGTACATTCGCATGGCGGCATTCTTTTAGAGCAGTTCAAATATCATGCATTCCACCAAGATGCGCGTCAAGGTGAACGCTGCTTTTGGTACACCACCACAGGATGGATGATGTGGAATTACCTGCACGGCAGTCTGCTCTTAGGAGCGACGATGGCCACTTACGATGGAAGTCCCTCCTACCCTAACCTATATAAACTTTGGGAACTAGTCGAAGAAATGGGGCTAAACCACTTTGGCAGCAGCGCCGGACACCTGTTGGCCTGTAGAAAAGAAGGGGTAAAGCCAGCTCCTAACAATGATTTAAGCGCCTTGCGAGCAATAGGATCTACCGGCAGCACATTGCCTGAAGAAGGCTTTGAGTGGGTCTATAAGGATGTGAAATCCAATGTATGGCTAGCCTCCATCAGCGGCGGCACCGACGTGTGCACAGCCTTTGTAGGTGGAAACCCTACGCTTCCCGTATATGCGGGTGAAATACAGTGTAGGGCGCTGGGCTGCGCCCTCTACGCGTGGGACGAAAATGGCAGGGAATGCCCTCCGGGCGCCGTGGGCGAGATGGTGATCACACAACCCATGCCCTCTATGCCCACATCGCTGTGGGGCGATGAACGGCGCCGACGCTATAAAAAGAGCTATTTTGAGCCCTATCCCCACGCGTGGCGGCACGGCGACTGGGTGTCCCTTACCGAGCGTGGCAGTATCGTGATCTATGGCCGCTCCGACGCCACACTCAACCGAGGTGGAGTACGCATAGGCGCCAGCGAAGTATATCGGGCTATCCTCCCTATGGCAGAGGTCAAAGATGGTCTTATCGTATGCGTAGAACGCCACAAAGGGAATTTTTATATGCCCTTGTTCGTGAGGCTACAGCATGGGTATGACCTCACCGCTGAGCTGGCAAAGAAAATAAAAAACTCCATACGGCAAACATGCTCGCCACGGCACGTGCCTGACGAAATCATAGAGACTCCCGATATTCCCTATACCCTCAGCGGCAAAAAGGTAGAAATACCTGTAAAGAAAATACTCATGGGCCTGCCTGCCCACGAAGTGGTAAACCCGGGGGTACTCAAAAATCCTCAATGCATAACCTTTTACGCCGACTTTTACCGCCAACGTCTTAAACGCGACAGTCTATGAAAAAATCTACCATACAACTCACCGTAGAACTCGACGAAAAGAACGTCCCGGAGCGTATTCGATGGAACGCCTCCGACAAGCCCGGCGACCTGTCGGAGACCAAGTCGATAAACCTTGCGCTATGGGATCACAAGCAGAAAAATACACTGCGTATAGACCTGTGGACCAAAGACATGCCTCTGGACGAGATGAAACGGTTTTATGTGGACTGTCTGGGTGGACTGGCGCAAAGCGCACTGACCGCCACTGGCGATGAATATATGGCGGCTCAGATCAATGAACTGTGCGAAAAATTCGTGGAATACCTCAAAAAAAAACGTTCTTAACCTTAACGCCTGCTTTTTGTATCGCCTTGTTTTTCACTATTGTATTTTTACGATGAAATTCGATAGCTTCTAAGCTGATCGGCACGCTTGTTGGAGTATTTTCCTGTTAGGATATGTTTTTATATTTTTCAATAATATCTATGCTTGTCACAAAAATAAAAGTTGCACAAAAAAACCTATCCCCCCTTAGGAGCTATCTACCCCTGCTGTTGTTCTTGGCCCTCGCGCTTGCCTGCGAAAACAACGATGACCCTACGCCTAACGCAACAGCATCCGTTACCGGCGTAACGCTGGACAAAACCGACCTGAACGTCGAAGTAGGTAATACCGAAACCCTCGTCGCCACCGTGAGCCCCGACAATGCCACCAACAAAGATGTGACGTGGGCGTCCTCTGACGAAAGCGTAGCTGCCGTAGACAACAACGGTCTCGTCACCGCCATCTCTCCGGGAACAGCCACCATAACCGTAACCACCGACGATGGCGAATTTACCGATAACGCTACCGTTACCGTTACCGTCTCTGTTACTGGCATAACGCTCGAAAAAACCAACCTGAACATCAAAGTGGGTAATACCGAAACCCTCGTCGCCACCGTGAGCCCCGACAACGCCGCCAACAAAGACGTAACATGGACGTCCTCTGACGAAAGCGTGGCTACCGTAGACAACAACGGCCTCGTCAACGCCATCTCTTCGGGATCGACGACCATTACCGTAACCACCGACGATGGCGAATTTACCGATAAAACTACCGTTACCGTAACATCCCCTACGGTAGCCGCTACCGGCATAACGCTCGACAAAACCAACGTGAGCATCGAAGTGGGTAATACCGAAACCCTCGTCGCCACCGTGAGCCCCGACAACGCCACCAACAAAGACGTGACATGGGCGTCCTCTGAAGAAAGCGTAGCTGCCGTAGACAAAAACGGCCTCGTTACCGCCATCTCTCCGGGAGCGGCCACCATAACCGTAACCACCGACGATGGCGGATTTACCGATAACGCTGCCATTACCGTAATTTCGGCTCAAACGATGCCTTCCGTATTTCAAAGCAAACAGAAAGTTGCTCGTATAACCAAAACACAGATTAAACAAATAGTAAATCTCCTCAAATTTAGAGATCCAAATTTTGACCCTCCCGATCCGGTCTATGACATAGATGTGTATCAGGTAAAGTATACCACGGTTGACTATCTGGGAAGGGATATAACCGCATCCGGGCTGGTGGCGCTGCCCCAGTCTGGCCAAAATCCCGTACAAATGCTGAGCTGGCAACATGGCACCATCTCCCTTTACGAAGACACCCCTTCCAAAAAAGGCGCGAATTTCGATATGCTTAATACCAACACGATATTCAACAGCATACCCACCCTAGCTCCTACCCTAATGGCCGCCTACGGCATGGTGAGCGTCCTGCCCGACTACATTGGGTTTGGAAGCGCCGAAAATATCTTCCATCCCTACTTTGTGGAGTCAGTGACTGCCACTGCTGTGGTAGATATGATAAAGGCTGCAAAAGAGTTTGCCAAAATGGAGGGAATTAACTTTGACGGCAAGGTGTCGTTGGCCGGCTATTCGGAGGGCGGTTACGCCACTATGGTAGCCCATAAATATATAGAGCTCAACAAGCCCGAAGGTATTACCCTTACAGCTTCGTATCCTGCCGCCGGCAGCTACGACCTTGAGGAGACACAACGATTTCTACTGACCAGCGCTACTCAGCAGAACCCCGCTTTTGCCGCCTATCTTATCTATGCGTATCAGCAAACCTTTGGATGGAAAGAGGACCTTGATTTATTTTTTAAAGAACCCTATGCCAGCAACATACCAGATCTGTTCAAAAACGGCGACAAGGATATTGAAACTATAAATAAAGCGTTAACCGATACAATCCCCAATCTGGTGCAAGACGATTTTAGGAACAATAGCGCTGACAAAAAGTACAAAGTATTGGAAACAGCCCTTAAAGAGAATAGTCCGCTTGATTGGACGCCTACAATACCGATATTTATGTACCATGGAAAAGATGACAATACGGTTCCTCCCAGCAGTTCAACAACTACCTATAATAAATTTATAACTAATGGGGCAACGACGGTGAAGCTAACTGAGTTAGCCGGAAATCATCAGAGCGCCTTTATACCTTATGCATTTGATGTCGTTGAAAAATTGATAGCTGCCTCGCAACAGTCCTCTACCGCTACTGCCAGCAGACAGTTTGCTAATCCCTAAAAAAGCGCTTTGCTAAATGTATAGTTAACTCTCTTAGTCTTTATGTAGGGGATGGCTTTTAAGACGTTTAGATAGTAATAATAAAGGAAAAGGTATACCTTTAAGTCGGTTTGTTATTATACCTCCAACGGACTTGGCGTTGCAGGCACAAAATAAAATATCATCGGGTAGGTATATCTGCCGACACCACATAAACAATGCCGTTAAGGGTATTGATAGGGCGAGATATATAACCTCCTCCCGAACCCCCTTTCGTTTTTATGAATATACCAAATGGATTGTTGTCATTAGACGGATCGGCAGTAGCGGATCGTTCTACCGTAAGTGGAGGAATGCCACTAGAGCCCACCCCTTGAAAGCCTCCTATAAGACTATATATATCGGCTCCGTCAACTAATTGATCCACCGTATAGCGACCCAGTACAATATGGTTAAGCAAAAGGGAGCGAGCCTCCGAAGGAGTTCGCGCCAAAAAGGATTTCTCGCCGCCAACCAATTCGGTTTGTACGGTGCGGTCGACGATTACAAACACGGTAAGGCCTGCTTTGACATCAGCGGGGATAGAGGCTCCTCTTCGGCGTGCCCGCTCCATCCAAGGCTCTATGTTAGCGGTGAGCAACGACAAAAGATTATCGATCCTCACATTTAATACGTTGGGATCGGGGTCTTCCTCAAAATCGGTATCGGCGATTTCCACCAGTCTGGCATATATAGAAAAATTATCATCAAGAAGAATAGGAAAGCCAACTGTTCCTGCGAGCCTAAAGATTGTTTCGCCCAGTGAGGGCGGAACGAGCAACCCTGAAGCAAGTATATGAATAATGCCATTGGTAGAAGGATTGTTAGCGCTCGATAGATACCGGTTTGGAAAACGAATAGACCCTCGAAGCGTGTCTCTACTAATTACTGTAATCTCCTGAGGAGCGTCTGAAGTAGATATCTGATTGTCGATTAAGATAGAAGGCAGCTTCTCACCGGGAACTAAAGTTTCTGCTCGTTTTTTTCCAGCTACAAGATGATAGCGAAACAGCTTGTTGGCAAGTCTTCTATTGATCTGATGCGCTCCATCAAAAATAGAAAACGGACTGGCAGGATTATTAAAAAGATCTGTAAAAACCTTGTTACTAGGAGCAAAAAATGTATAATCATCCGGCCCGGTCAAAATAGCTTCTAGGTCTTGATGCTCAGAAACGTATTGAGCTACACTATCCAGCGCCAGCGAGTCGGGGCGCAAGACAGATTGCCCATAATCGACAAATCTTATCAGATTAAGAAGATTGAGCTGGGGACCGGGAAGATTAATCTTGGGCTCTACCGCATTGCACCCACCGACAGCAAATAACAAACCTGTCAGTATATAGGAGACAATTTTTTTCAAGGAAAAGGGTTTTTTTTGGCTCTTTGCACACTTTTAATTGATGCGGTATCAACAAAGTTACAACAAAAAGAAAATTTATAGTATAGTTAACGAATTTTTGATGACAATGTTTAGATACAAAAACCGCTTTTTCGGCTTACCACGAATAACTTCGGCGGATATTTCCTTTTTGAGTCGATCTAAAAAACATATGCTAACTCCCAAGCAGAGCTTTCGTCATTTCATCTACAATAAATTTTGGTATGATCAATCCGTTTAATACATGTATCACTCCATTAGCGGTTCGGCGATTTGAACTGATTATATCGGCTTCAGTAGGAATGCCCACAAATCCCAACAGTTGTGAAGCATCTGCCGGCATAATTTTACCTTCTTCACTTACCGTCATATACTCCACGTTCTCGTCCTGTTTTAACAGCGTAGCCAGCGAGGTTCCCGAGGTCAGATCGGCTTTAAGGTGTACTCCTTTTACGATATGAAAGCGAGCTAGCTTTTCGACAATCGTCGGGGTAAGCAAACTATTTGCACCGAACTCTTGCGCTTTTTGCGCAAAAAATTCAAACACTTCATTGCTGGGAGCAAAAAGCGTATACTCCTCATTGCCATTTAGCAAATCTTTAAGGGTTTGGGAGTTTGCTATATTGTTTCTCATCGTGTCCAGCGCACGGCTATTCGGTATAGCATCGCTTTGTCTGAACTCCTCCGAACGGAGATATTCCCATGTGGTAGAAGCTACATTGGTATTACCCTTTTCAAAACGCTCTTCCGGAGTAAGATCAGTATCGGGGTCAGGGTCAGGATTGGGGTCAGAATCGGGATCGGGGTCAGAATCGGGATCGGGGTCAGAATCGGGATCGGGGTCAGAATCGGGATCGGGGTCAGGGTCAGGATCGGGGTCAGAATCGGGATCGGGACCGGGATTCAACCCATTGATCACATTCTGGTACACCAATTCAGGAATCAGAAGACCGTCTATAACGTGCACCACACCGTTTGTGGTTTTGCGGTTAGGACTTGTGATAACCGCATCGGGGTTGAGCTCTACAGCTCCAAGGGCCGCGCGACCTGCCGGGCTAATATTCGATACGAGCTTACCTTCCGAATCAACCGTTACAAGGGAATATGGCAATTTGGTCAGTAACGATCCCTGAAGATCAGCTTCCAGCTTAACCCCTTTTACCATATGGTAAGACAGTACCTTTTCAATAAGTTCAGAAGGCAAGGCTCCGCCACCAAAAAAACGCGACGCAACACCCAAAAACTTCGCTAAAGCCGCGTTGTTAGGAGCAAAAAATGTATATCCCTCCTCGCCGCTCAGCAATCTCTGCAAGGTAGAAGAACCTTGCAGATAGCTTACCAACGTGTCCAGCGCACGGCTATCCGATACCGCTTCGCTCTGACGAAATTCCTCCGAACCAAGGTAGGCCAACGTGGTCTGTTCGCTTTCCGTGTTGCCCTTTTCAAAACGCTCTTCCGGAGTAAGATCGGGATCGGGATCGGTATTCAACCCATTGATCACATCCAGGTATGCCAATTCAGGAATCAGAAGACCTTCTATAACGTGCACCACACCGTTTGTGGTCTTGCGGTTAGGACTTGTGATAACCGCGTCGGGGTTGAGCGCTACAGCTCCAAGGGCCGCGCGCCCTGCCGGGCTAATATTCGATACGAGCTTACCTTCCGAATCAACCGTTATAGAGGAATATGGCAATTTGGTCAGTATCGATCCCTGAAGATCAGCTTCCAGCTTAACGCCGTGTACAACATGGTAAGCCAGTACTTTTTCAATAAGCGCAGAAGGCAAGGCTCCGCCACCAAAAAAACGCGACGCAACACCCAAAAACTTCGCTAAAGCCGCGTTGGTAGGAGCAAAAAATGTATATCCCTCCTCGCCGCTCAGCAATCTCTGCAAGGTAGAAGAACCTTGCAGATAGCTTACC
>JBCAUA010772288.1:0-47560 GCA_038406235.1 Peronia verruculata
TAAATTATTTAATAAATTGGAAAGAAAAATCCAAACAGTGAAAAAAAGGGTGTAAATATAGGAATAACAAGAAATTTTGATTTTATCTGAAATCAGAGAAAATCTGAAAGATTTACATCCCTGACAAATATCTATGTTCGCCTTTTTTTTTCTTTTTCTGAAGAATTGATAAATCTATGAGTGAACCTGTACAGAATGTCCCAAGAAAGAAAAATGAAATGAATTACCTTATGCATCAACAGTCTCGATTAAATTCTTGAAAAAAAAATAAATAAATAATAAAATAAAATAAAAAATTGGCAATTTTGCTGGAAAATATAAAATACAAACATTTGCGGCAAATGTTTGAGAATTTTCTGTGGAGTCTGAGAATACTGTTCATCAATGTCATTGTTGCTGGGCATATTCTTGGACATTCATGATCTTCTGGCTGATGTGAAGCAGATGTATACTGTGTAACTGACAGAATAAACATGAATTTAGCTGTCTAGATTGCTTACATTTTTTTGTAGCTTTTCTGAAATATTTTAATTCCTTGCTTTTAAAGAGTTCTCAAGAAACACAATAATTCTGAAAATATGATTAAAAAGTTAGAGACTTAATGATGCAAACAAGTCAACATGGGATAAGTATAAAAATTTGCAAAAACTGGGATTACTAATCAGTATTGATGGGATAAATGATTAAAGCTATGGAAAATGTGATAGGCTAATCATTCCATTGTCAGTTGTCAGTGGTCCCATCTTGAGCAGTGGTTCGCAAGATTTTTCCACTTGTAGTCCCTTGCCCAAAGGCATGAACTCCAAGCAACTCCCTACTATCAGGTGCTTGATTTAAATCTCATTTTTTGTGATGGAGAGGGGAAAGAAACACCTACCAGGAAAATCATGCATGAATTCTGTAATAATTTATTAGTAAATTAAATATAAAAAATGAAGGAGCATAAAAAACTGTATTCAGTGAGTTGAAATCAATTCTATCCCAAGTCAAGGCTACAAGACAGTTTTACAAAGGCTTCGCACCAATTGGAACCCGTGATCTAGAACAAAATCCACAAATGCCCTTTATCATCACAGATCTACTTTGCACAACTTGTAACTTTATTTTTATCACTTTGCTTTTATTCTTTTGTTCTAATTTTGTTCTTTTTTTTCAGTTTAAAAAGCTGGAAAATCAACTTGTCTGCAATCAATTAACCAATTTTTCAAATTGCCCAAGTTTTGCTTTGTACATTAGGTCTATAAAAATGTTATAAAGAAGGAAAAACAACTTTTTCATTTTTTTTTTGTGGAAATATATATATAGAAAAAATGTTTGTTCAAAAGACAAATTTGCAGTGGAGTCCATCTGAGACCTTTAACACGGTACAGCAATATCATTTTCACTGAGAATATTCTCGGACATTCAAAATCTTAAGGTTGATTTGAAGCAGTGGTATAACCCCCTCCCTATAAAAAAAAAGACAGCAGGAATGTTTTTGGACAGTGTCAAAAAATAGTTAGGGAACATAGTCCTAATTTCGTTTAAAAAAAAAAAAAAAAACAGTTTCTTGCCAGGACTTCTTCACCAACACAAAACTGAAATTCCTACAAATAGCTCCTTTATAATCAATATGACTGTGCCAATGTCCAAAGATATATTTCTTTCAGTGCATGGCTCTTTGCGATTACACACTCTACATGGCGACTAAATTTGTTTAGACAGCCTGTCTCAGACATAGCCATAACAGGTGACGTTTTCACTTTTGCAGATGAATACATTGAAATCTAGAAACACACAGCCTGAAAGAGGATGCCATTGCGGCTTTCAACTTTATCGCAATTTCAAGTCCGACAGAATATAGCTGGTGTCAATTCAAACAAAGCAAAACAAAACAAAACAAAAGGGAGAAATATGGATTCAACAACTGAACACAGAAAAGGAAATCAACATTCAAAACTGATACCACATGTTGATCTGGAAACCACGAAATATGAACATTATTCGACTGAGTAGGACTGAGCTTGCAGAGTGATGTGATGTCTATGGGACTCCCATATTTCTTCGGAGGTGCTTTATTATGTAACGGCAGAGGTTTAGGCTGAAAAGAACAAGATTACGAATGATATCATACTCGTGTAAAATCTGCAGCCCAGGTCACTGTGATGGCATTTGATACAGTTGGAGATAGCCTGCACAAACTTGTGATATCCACCGGTCGACCAGGTCTTTTTGGCTCAACATTAGGTTTGTTGGTAGGAATTACATTCTGCAATCACCAGATAGATAATAAACAATCCACATATTTGCTAAAAAAAATCAATAACAATTTACATAAAACTAACATCATGTGTATTGTTGAAGTAATAAACTATAATTCTGTAGCAATGAAATGGGAGTTCTTTTAGCACAAAATGCTGAAGTATAAATATAGCAGTGTAAGTGACTGAACCACTCATAAAAATATATGACATAATTACACAAATCGTAAAACATTTGTGAACAACTTAGATTAGCAAATAAATTTACAAACACTACATGAAAATGGGCAGGGTATACCGTAGATTTTGCTAAAAGTAACCATCGCTAAAATACAGGGTTATTCAAAGAGAATATAGTGACTTCATGACGAACTGTTTCAATTCTCAAGCATCGCCATGAATCATGGAATGAGTCGGGACTATTTGAAAAAGGAGTGTTTAAAGTTCTGAACAGCTGCCACAGGGACACTGCGTTTCACATTGATTGGCTTCTGCGTGTAACAATTAGTAATATTGAACACAAATTCTTGATTGTTCTGATTGCCCGTGGGAAAATAGAGAGTAATGCTGGTGAGCTCACACAGTTGGTGAGACTGAGTGCGGGTGGGGGACAGCAGTGGATGGAGAGAAGAAAACTGACTGGACTATACCTCATGCATTGCAGTAAAGTGGGTAAACTCTGGTAGTGATAGTGATAGCTATCACAAAAAAAAAAAAAAAAAGAAGTAGGTGTAACAGCCATTTCATAGACAGAAAATAGCCCACGAGTGAGACAATCTCCGTCACAATTGCTGGAATAACAACTGAAAAGAATGACTGACCGGTCAAATTCCACACCAAATTTATGTCAGAATCGCCGAGACTCCATCTTTCTTTCTTCCTTTTTTTTTTTTCTTTCTTTTTGAATCCCTTATGTAATTTAAGCAGACAAGACCCATAGGCTTACGTGATGATGCACGCTATCTTCTGTCTGATGACGTACGCATCAAGACGTATCCATAAGCTAAACAGGTCATCGGCATCCAACCAGATTTTTGGGTGAAAGCTCCCAGGATGAAAGTGAAAACGTAAAATGAGGAGCAGGATGGAACACCACAGTTAATCAAAGATTTAGCTTCAAAAGGGAACTACATGGGCGATCATGGGCCAAGTGAGGATCGGATCATGAATGACGGGCGCACGCATACGACCACTTAGCATAAGGCGGGATGGACCGGGTGTAACACATAACACTACATGTCCGCACTGGGCTACATCATGTACTGTTGGCCTTATCGATGACGGCAGATTTCACTGCCCATAGCAACAAATGGGAGGACGCAGTTTTCTTGCTGGACTGTGAGTGAAAAACTATACTCCAGTGGCATTCAGAATGACGCCAAAACATGAAATGCGGAAAAAAAGTAGTATAAAATATCCCAATTTGTTCAAATGCGGGATGATCCTGCGTAGCGCAGGAAGGTAGGCAGGTCTAGGGAAAATGTCCAGGATGACCAAGAGTTTTGGAGAAGCAAGCGGCGAGAATCCATGATGCATTTGAGAGGCAGTCCATAAATCGAGCTAGCCATGAGCTTGCAATCCCTCAATCCACTATCTAGCATGTTCTAAGAAGACCCTACATCTGAAACGTCTTGTCACATTAGTTCATTCTTTTTTAATAACCCTGTATTTGAGTTGTAAATTGCAGAAAACAGATTTGCACCTTTGGGTTAGAGAGGTTAAAATTCAAATTAATCCACACTGTATTCCACTTTTATTTAATTTAATTATTATTTCAAGAACAAATGATTCTCAAAAAAGATACATACACAAACATGTCTGTATAATTTGTCTAAATTCCTTAGATTCATCTCATCATTGATGCACACTGAATAGACTAGAACCTAAATTTGAATAAGAAGCCAAAATTTACAGGAAGTTGTGCTGGCTTGTTGTTCACTCTGACTTGTATTTGAGATGGAAAAGTGTCAGCTTGTTCACATGTGGTCTCCAACAAACAAAATCTCACTTGCACCTGAACTGTGTACTCAATTTTAGCACCAGGTCGGAAGTCTCTGTTTAAAAAAAAAAAAACAGAACAAAATTGCTTATAAGTGACTCATTGTGCTCAAATTTTCCCACAACAAATTCACGGAGGACATAAATTTTTAACACGACATAGATCTACACATATCATCAAAATCCAGGGAAAGGGGCAGGAATTTAGGTTTAAACAGAGGAAATTGGCAAGACATCCAACGTGACATTGTGAGTCAGCATTCATGACATTCGCATCTTGAAATCTGTCTCTGCTTCCCTCACATCATCCCCTTACGTTCTACCCACATCATTTTGTTTCTTTCCATCACCAGGCTTACTAAAACCTTCATACCAGTACAGAACATGTAATAGAAATGGGTCAGATTCAGTAACTATTAATTTGATGGATAACAGCTCACGGACAAATTCAGATAATCCACAATCTCCAGATATCATATATTTCAGACCACAGCACAGCATTAGCAAATTTTATTTTTTTTTCTTTTATTTCTTCTTCTCTCTTTTTTTTTTTCAGAGAATTAATTCCTCTTCAGTTACCTATATTTACATTAAACTTCTCTTACTCCTAGTTAACTCTTTCCATGCCAAAGAACGATATATCCTCGATATAGCGGGCCGCCATTGTGCCAACAAACGATATATCGTTGATATAGCGTAATTGAGTTTGTGCGACGTTTACGTAGAGATAGACACTTTATCGGATACATTCGGAATGATAACTCCTGTGTACTTCGTTTCTCAGTCTTTTGGCGTGTGTTTTGAGTTGTGAAATTGTTCGATAACGATAAAAATCGGTGCAAAAACAAATTACTGGTCGTTGCTAAGGTAAACTAGTGATGGATACGACAACTCCAGGCCCTTCTCGGGGTTCTAGACCCTCATCTGGGCAAATTGTGTTAGAAGATCAAGCATGGGAGCTTGTTTTTCACGGTGTTAGTGATGATGAAGAAGGATCTGATATCGATAGTCTGGAATGATAGAGCTGACAAGGATTATGAAGTAGACTCAGATCAAACAAGTTCTGTGCCTCATTTTTCTTTTCTAAATACTTCTACTGCCTTTTCTGTATCCTAATCTTATTCTCCATTCATTTCCCTACGTTTCCATGCATGATACATGTAATTCCTGTGCATATAGCCCAAGTTATGATGATTATCCTCCAGTCACATATTTTTTCATGCGTGCTTTCAAATACGGCCTGGAACAAAACGTGGAAATCCCCCTGGCATGGAAAGAAGTTAAGATAAGCAGGAAAAAGGGAAAAGAAATCTGAAAATTAATTTATGATAACCAACATGAGATGTGGTCCCTAGGCTTACTTTTATCACCTCCCACGTGGGACTGCAAGGCGGAGGAGTCTACTACCAGGAACAAAGGCTTGGAGGGCAGAAGGGCTGGATTGCTGACCAGGCTGGAGACACTGGTGTGGTTGGTCAGACTGGTGGAACTGCCACTGGGAGTCAGGGAGGGCTGCGAGTTGTTGCCGCTGATGGCATAAGAGAGGGGCGGGCCCAGGCTGGTCTCTGACTGGCTGTGAACTGTAACAAAGCACACACAGGTCTTGGCCATGAGATAGCTCTTGTTCTCTGTCATTGTAAAAGATTAAACGGCAGGACAAGACAAGACAAAGAGCAATATAAGACAGAAAGGACAGGCGGGATAAGATAAGGTATGACCAGACAATATAGGAAGAACAGGTCAGGATAAAACAGAACATGATGACAGGAAAGAAAGATCACAGGAAACAAAAAAGGGAAAGACAAGAGATTACATATTGGCTAGAACTTGACAGGTCACATAAGCATGCTGTTTGAATTTTTTATCAGATGAAATGAATGAAAATTCCAGCTAAATTACAACTGTACCAGTTTCAAATGTGACAGCAAAAGAAAACTGAAGAATGACCACGTTGTAAGACAGAATCTCCAGGCTACACAATGAAAGATTATCTAGCTAGCTGTTATAAAATCTAAACTTCATTATGTGATGAACACATCCACCGTATACAACTGAGAGAAAATACTGCTGAGAGTCTGATATCACTAAATCTACTTACCAATACATGAAACAGAGGGCTGACTATTTGATGACGACGATGCTAGTGTTACTGGAAGAATTCTAGCTGATGTAGTTGGCTCCGCCAAAGATTTTGGTACAAGCCCATCCGCCCTCTCTTCCAATAGGAAAGTTGGCAATTTCTGTCCCGATACAGGTGTTGTTGAATGTGAGCTAGCTGATGGCATCGATAGTGATGCTGATAATGGCAAGGCGGAAGCTGAAGTCTGCGACACAGCTGTTGCTGCTGCTGGCACACTGGGCTGTGAGGAGGAAAGACCAAACAACTTGGCCGGCTTGATGAGCGGGGACGAGACAGGGGTCGGTGGCGTCTTGGTAGCCGAGGTCTGTACAGCCGGAACAGTGCCGGGAGGCAGCTGAAACATACTGCTACCAGAGGAGGAAGACTGGGCATGGGTCTGGTGGACCATGCGATTCAGCTGCAGGGCCTCTGTTCAGAAATAAACATTATACAACTCATACAGACACTGCAGAATTAATGAATTAATGATGAAGAAAAAGTCAATAAATCAGAAGGTCAGTGGATAAAGATCCCACAGACACCAACTTCGGAAACTGGCTGCCACTTTAACAAACCTAGCTCATCAAATTTCTCTTTCATACCCAGTTCCCATTTTCAATGTAATTGAGAAATATGGGTAGCTCACATCCCACAATCAGACAACATAGGAAACCTGGGGTGAACTCATACCAACTGACATGACAGATTATGAACAAAGCCAATGTAATTAAGCTTTAGCTTACTCAGGTCAGAGGAAGCCCTGATGATGATGTGAGTGTGTTGATGGCCCCGGCATTTCCATCCTAAGGCAAGGCTAAAGCCCTAGATAAAAATGGATCATCGCAATTATTCATTCTTACACAGGGTTTTTTTGCTATCTTCTCTTTTTCTCAGTTTTTCTCCTCTATCAAGCTTTGGTGAGTTACCAAATTACAGGAAAAAACAAGTGCCTCTCTCTGATAAATGTTGTCTGTTTTCTCAGTGCACTTTTGTCTATGCCAGTGCAAATGCATGTGTATGTCTGTGTATGACATCAGTGGGAAAGTATGACAAGTCTATAAAATTCACCAAAAAAATATGCATACATGTGACAAAATCTTTTTTTTACCAAATACCAGTTTTCCCCTCAATTATATTAACACAGATTTCAACAGGACCAAGTCAAGAAAAACATTTAACAGTTTTGTTACCGCTGAAAGTTTTAAAATAAAGTTCCAGTGCTGCCTGGCATCAGTAGTCACAAAACACAACTAGGCCTGAGACACATGGAGACTTACCAGGAGAGACAAATGGTAGGGACTGCGATGTGACTGTAACGTCCGTTTCCATGGGCACTTCCTGCTTGACCATCGGCGCCACAGGGTAAACTGCAGGGAGAGAAAAGTAATAGGTGAGGGGGAATGGCTGGGTGAAAACAATGCATAGCCCAAAAAAATGTTGTATGACTTCAGCAAAATAATGGTCACCTTTGGCAAAAGTTGTTGATCTGTGAGGTTACAAAGAATTCAGAAACAATTCAGAAGAAACTACACAACCCATAACACAGGCTGTGCTTTGTCTTGCTTAGCCAAACTTGGAACTGCCTTGACCTATCCAACAACTTTAGCCTCCCAGTGTACCCCCATTTCATCCCAGACAAAAACATAGAATACACACAAGTACATCTTGAAAGAAGCCTTGCACAGTCCTCATTTTCCATTCTGAGGTCAGTTCTCAGCACTGACAGGTAATTACAACATTTAGCTTATAATCTGGATGGGTCGAGAAAAAATGGAAAATGAGCAGCTGTTTACTTGTGCACTATTGCACATGTCCGAGGAAGCAACTGAACAAATGTGTAACCACATACACAAAATCATAGATACCGTAATGCACAGTAACTTGCTCAGCAAAATTATTACTGTCTGTTGGGGGGGGAGAAATTATTGGCCAAAAACAAACTCAAGAGTTGTTTATATTTGCTCTACAAATGACACATGTCAATACCACAAATTTTGACATTTCATGACCTTTTTTGTTGACTGGCATATATGCCACAGCAAATCAAGTTTGACAATTGCAATCATCTTTTCTAGGAAGGAAACAGAGGCAATGTTTGCAAAAGGATTGAATCCATTATTGTATGATCATTCTAGAGCTTTGTTTCAAAATGAAAAACAAATTAAAAAAATTAAATATCAATTTTTCAAACCAAAGGCAAAATATCCTGATCAGAATATTGCAACAAATCTGCAAAAATTGCAGAAGAATTAAGGAACACTTGGAGCCAGACCTGCATCAGTTCTGTCAGGAACGGACAGGTTTCAATAAAATATCTGGGCCCCAAATTTGACAAAAACTGCTGATTTGTTCATTCAACAGATAGAAGTTTTGAGGGAAGATAACAAACTTGAGATGAGCAGTCTTTGGCTCAACTGCCAGGCATAATTCATAATCTCAAGAGGTTTTAAAAGAAGCTCAAAGACACTGGCTGGTGGCAATCAAAATAGCCAATCTACAGAGGACATATCTAGCTGAATTGAAATACTTATCAAGCACAAAAACCAGCTGAATCTTCCCTTTGTCAAGACCGCCATTCCACAGATTATATTTGAACCCTGACAGAGATCAAGACCAACATCTCAACAGAGTCAAAGAGAAGAGACAGGAAGGATTACTACTTATTAAATCTTTGAAGATGGCCTTTGTCTAGATCCATTCATTTATAAACTCAAACAGGAAAATGTTTTGAAATCCTCGACAACTTGTTTGTGTGTATTATTCTGCAATATTTATTTGCAATCTTATGTGATAGACCTATCACAAATCCCATTTTTCTGAGGTTCATGGGCAGCAAGACTGTACTCTATAATAGCTACATGAAAAATGGCTTGGTGTCTATTGAAATCAGTGTATGATAAAACTAGAGTTCATGGAACCATCAGGATTCTACCAATAGCAAATTCTAAAAACTATTCCTAGCAGAGAATCACACTGGTTTTCCTTAAAACTGGACTGTTGAAAGCAATATAATCAGACATGTATTCTCTGCAGCATGTGGTTTGGGTTTTAAAGTTAGTATATATGAGATTGTGTTATGGTTCACATATTTCAGCTTCAGACAGAGACATCTTTCCACAAATATCCATCAAAGCATAGTCATGTCAAAGCACAATTGATGGGCCAAACATTTGTGTTCAACTTTCCAAAGGATGACTTTCAATTCTCAGCGCATTGGTGAGTTATTAGTGTATTATGCAATCATGCCCTGCAGCAAGATAATAGTTGGAAATTACAAAATTCCAAGCCAGGATGTTCATTTGTCGACTTAATCTCCTGAGGGATCCAGGAAAATGAGACTGACAAAAGCTATGAAAAATTCATATTTGGCACGTGTGCTTTGACTGACGGTACAAAAACTGGAAATCATACCTCAATGCCATTGTTATCATGAAAACAAAGGAAATTCCTTCCCCAAATCAAACAGTCAAACATCATCATTATTAAAAAAAAAAAAAGAAAAAAAAAGCACTGAAGTTTACTTTCTTGCAATCATCCTTTGAAAAATATTAATTATATACCAACAAATACTATATTTTTTGCCACTGGCCACTGATTTGATAAACAAAACACACAAAAAATGGGGGGGGGTTAATTTATGCTCCTATGCCTTTGAGGGAAAGGATTTCTATGCTAGCATACTATCAAAAGGATTACTAGCCCTCTTTTTTCCATCTTGCAAGAAAGCTTGTAACTTCAGTACCCTGAGGGTAAGTCCAGACAATGACTGTGTTCACAATGAGTGAACACAACCACATCTGATGGAAAGAGATTGCATGTTGTAATGCTGTGGAGGATGATCGTGGTGTTGTATTGTTTGTCTATGAGTCTGCCTGCTGTGTGTGTGTGAGTGTGTGTGTGGGGTTACAACATCATGATGGTTTTAGGGTTGATGGATGAGGAATGGATAGGCAGTGTAGAAGAAGGGTTTTTGGGCAGAAAATATATCTGCAAGCCTTAGCGCGACCAATAACCTGTACATAGGGCACCAGAGCCAGGCTACATGCACACCAATTGGCCAGCTCAGCAAACTGTGGCCACACACTAACTACGATGCCTTAGACAGCACGAGGGTGACGTCACTCACAACAATGCTGGAACATTAATAGGAAGAGGACAAAGTCACAAACTGTGGCAGTAAAAATCATCATGAGCATCTCCTAGCAAATCTTTATATCCCACTTGCATCCTCTCTCCCTCATAATCTCTCCTCTCTCCAAGTGATTTGCTCTACAGTTAGGCTGACCCATTTCCCCAGATTTCAAAAACCTCGTCCAGTAAATTCTGTGATTAATTTTTCCATCTCATTCTGACCTGATACTTCTCACCTCCATATACAATGCCATATCTATTACCTTGGAGACTTCCAACATAGTACTTTCCTCTGCAATTCAATGGTATGAAATTATTAACTGACAATGATCTAATGCATCCTGCACAGAATCTCTCTCCCGCCCTGAAGTACTTCACTGGCTGTTCACCACTTCTTTAGTTAATGTCATGTTTCTTTCCTGCCTCAACTTACCCCTGGGCTTCAGTGAAGTATGAGCATGTTGTCAATTTGTCATCAGCTCTTATAATCGAAGAATCACATTCCCCATATTGTTTATAAACAAATGCAATAGCACAATTACCCTGTGCAGTGTAAAGATCACGATACATCTTCTGTGATCCCCAAGCATTCAGCTGAAATAACAAGCCACAAACTCCTTACTCATCCTCAAGAAGTTCACAACATGACTGAAGTTAAGATTGCTATGACAATGACGACAAGCTTGACATGTCACTGGGTCATTTCCACCTCAGCATGTGACTAGAAAGGATAAGAGATAACATCCCACAATTCACAATGAAACCTGTTTGTTTTGTTCTCATTCTAACACCCTGCTTTTGATCGGTTACATCCATTGAACACAAGGTATAAGGCTAGGCCACCACACAATAGTTACTGGACATGAAACACAACTATCAACTAACAAGGGACTATTTGTTTTTCAATCAACCAACATTCACTGGACAGACACTCTTTGTTATTGCTTCAGTCAATATCTCAGGCAACAGACTATTTACTATATCATCAGTTCACATTCTGGACAAAGAATATTTTCTACCTTAGTAAAGATCCATTGAACACATTATATTGGTTGTATTGGTTAATATTCACTAGAAAAAAGAACTTTCACTATGTCTGCTAATATCCACTGGATAAAGAATTTTTGCTATGTATGTCAACAAAAACTTGACAAAAAATATTTGCCTGATTAATTTTGTTCATATCAACTGGACAAAAAATCGTTGCTATACAAGTTAACATATATTGACAAAGTAAATGTGCTATTTCAGTTAACATCCACTGGATAAATCATTTGTGCTATTTCAGTTAACATGTAATAACCAAACATTTTTGCTTTTCATTTAATTTTCAGTGAACAGAGAATCCGTGCTATTTCAATTAATATTCACTGGGCAAACGAATTTGTGCAATTGTAGTAGATATCCTCTCGATAGAATGTTTTATTCTTTGTCCGTTAACATCCACTGGACGGAGCATTTTTTTCTTTGTCTGTTAACATCCACTGGACAAAAAAAATTTATGCTATTTCAGTTAACATTCACTAGAAAAAGACAACAGAATGTCTATTAACATGTTTTTTTTCACTGGACAGAGTAGAGAACTTTTCTGTTAACATCCACTGGACAAATAATTTTGCTATGATATTAACATTGCCAGATTACTAA
The DNA here is from genome assembly GCA_038406235.1 of Peronia verruculata. Classification (NCBI taxonomy): domain Eukaryota; kingdom Metazoa; phylum Mollusca; class Gastropoda; order Systellommatophora; family Onchidiidae; genus Peronia; species Peronia verruculata. The sequence continues at coordinate 12,136 of JBCAUA010772288.1, forward strand.
ACACTGGACAAGGATTTTTTTTATTTATTTTGCTCTGTCAGTTAACACAAACTGCTGACAAATTTTTTCCCACAGCCTGTTAACATATAATGGACAGTAAATTTTTGCTATATCAACTGACATCCACTGGACACCAAATATTTGCCACATATCACACCTGACATCAGAATAAGTGCAACAGCATCAATAACATCTATGGGACAAAGCTGGTAAAATATTGGAGCCCTGAACTAATGTGTAACTGAATGACACACACATGAGTCATAGAGTAAAACATTACTGATGACTGAATTTATTGTAATTTGCATTATTATTCATTATGCTTAAACAGTCCATAACTGTAATTCGTTACGACAACATCGCGCCATACAGTATAACAATGATAACTGAGCTTAGTGAAATACCATTACTCAATGAGTAACATGGTGTACTAAAATGAGTAACTATACTAATATAGTTTTGTACAGTGGGACAGCATTGATACCACAGATTGCTGCAATACTATATTTCAGTACAGGATTAGTGCACAAGAAGAAAAATAAACGACAACTGAACTACCATCTTTCAGTAAGACAATATCTTTCACAGTCACTCAGGATCTCAAGCCAGCCACCGTACACTGGCACGCGCATTGGTGACAACAAGAAAAGGAGGAAAGAATTTCAATGGAAATATGCAATGCAGACTGTGACATGGATGATGCAATTGTTTTGGAAGAGCACTCACTGGCAGTGCAATGGACATTCTGATTCTGGCAGTGATCATAGTGGTCAATGATCAGTTAGTTCAACGTTGTGCGTTGTCACAAGACTGAGGCTTCTGATTTTATTGTCCACATTCCGGAATACATTGTGCTGTAGACAATCCATGGAACACCTCACTCTTGCCCAATTATTAATGTAACAATGTCATAAATGGCTTGAGAATAGTTTGAGCAGCTTGCAGTACATCTTGATTGGAAAAGACTACAAATTTGGGCCCTTTGCTCACAATGTAATTCTAGCTACCACGTGGCAAAGCTTCTGAATGTCCTTTTATGAGTATGTAAAGCAGATCACAAATAAAGCAAACAGTAGTTTAACAGTCACTCTGAGAGAAACAAAATGAAACCATGACAAACAACCATTCACAAAAATGTCCAAAGGTATCCAGCCTCTTCAAAGGCGATGAAAAGCCATGGAGCAAATATAATATTTCCAAACTAAATTTTGGGCAGCATCTTGACAAACACTAAACAAAACCAATATTTTGATCATGACCCCTGGGCTTCTTGACGGTCTCACACAGTCTGTCTGCACAAAATATGACAAGAAAGTTTTGTCTTTGTTTTTCTATGTGAAGTGTAAAACGTAGGCTACAAATTTTAATCTGCAGGGTTTTTTTTTTAAAACCTAGATGAAAAAAACCCAGGATGCTGCCATTGTAAAATACAGGCTATATTCTATTATATTTCCAGCAAGTCCATCAACAGCTGAATGATGAAAAAAAATCTCAAAATTTGATTTGATAATACAGTTCTTTTCTGGGATTCAATTGGTGAATTTAACAATAGTTTATGATATGGTCTCTTTGTGTTTATCTTTATATTTATTGAACAATCCAATGCAATAATCACAGCCAATAATCCTGGATCATGTCGCTCTGCATTGAAAGAGTGATATTTCAGTAGCAAATATCAGTGGCAATATCATGAGTCCTGACTCCCTGCTGCATCCATGTTGCCTCTCATATGATAAAAACAAAAACAGTTGATTACAATATCCTACAGTGTCTGCTCTAGTCAGTTATTCTCTTCTATACTATCCAGGATGGACCTTTTGTTCTTCCCTCTTTTACAACATGTTTCAAAATGAATGAATCCACCAAACCATTGTTCAAAATATTCTACCCAGTTAAAAAATGTAGTCAATATCATGGCCAGCAATCTTTATTGACCAACAAATATTCTATACTTTACATATACAAATGTATTACATCACACTAAAATACAGATTACTAGACAAATTTGTTCCTCTGGGTCTCTTAACAGAACAAAATGCCAAGTCATATTTACAAGTGATAAATACAAAATAAAGCAAGATGTTTGAGTGAATGAGGTTGCAATTTTCTGAACTTATCACAAGAGAATGAGATGACAGTCCTTAATAGAAATCTTGTTCTGAATAACTCTACGCATTGAACTATAATCAGTAACTGTGGCACTTCACAAAAATTTGAGCAACTCTGAACTTGGAGCTAATCTGTATAGTCAAAATAAACACTGTTAATTTACAATAAAATGCTTGAGATTCCAGAGATAGCTTAGCATCCAGAGTTGTATATCCCAAAAAAAGAAATACAGGTGTCTCCGTCTAAGAACCCAGTCGTCAGGAGACAAAAAAAAAGCAGGTTCTTAGGCGGACGGGTTCTTAGGTGAATTGAAAAGTTATGCAACCCATATGACCACAGATTGTCTTCACTACTATGATTAGTTGATCATTACCGTTAGTTAAAGATTTATCTACGTGAATAAGTACAGCCTTCTTCCCAGTGTGTGTTATAATTAGATATAGCAATTCCTGATCTTTTTAGCATCTAGTTACATCAATACTGCTCAGCACTTAGACGTCGTGTGAGCTTTCACATAAAAGTAACATTGTTGAAAATATGATATTGCTATGCCACCCCGGAGATAATCACATGAGTGACTCAAGTGTTTACAGACCACAGCTGACCAGTCAGGAGGCTTAACTTACACCTCTTTGTCCACAAACCCAATCACAAGAGCTGTCCCACGTGTTGACAAACAAAGAAATGGTTACGAGTTAGTCAACAATGTGGCCTGATTATACAGTCATACATCAACCATTACTTCCACTCCTTTGTCTACCTGTTCCCTCCATCCCCGTCTCCATTAAAACTGCACATCTAACACTGTGCGTTTCTCTCGAGTGGACAGTATGATGTAGAATTATAGTATAAGTACCCGGGTATCTTGGTTCGACACCGGGTTCTTAGACGGCTTTTTCATTTGGGAGGGCCCAGAGCAGATTTATAGAGGGGTAAATTATAGAGGAAAATTCTGTTTCACAGCAAAGGGCAGTTCTTTGGCGGACCGGGCTGTTAGGCGGAGGGTTCTTAGGCGGAGACCACTGTACAGGGAAAAAATCATAATGTCATACAGTCAGCCTGCTATCTCTTCCGTGTGAGTAGTTGATAACATAATTGTATCTTCTTTATTTACTGAACTGAAGGAAATATTCCGGCAGCAGTAAATGCTTCAATGGCAACTGGACGAGGCTTTAATTTAATTTGTTGAAATACACAACATCACATAAGGTATGGCAGAGAGGAAATACAAAAAAAGACAATATTTTACAGGTATGGTCCTCTCCTTTTTCAAGGAAATATTATACTGCACTGTCAAGCTCAATAATAATATATAATATTTTCATTCCAATGCAAACTTTCTCAATGTAAGAAATCTCTTGTTTCATTTATCACAACAGTCTGTGCAGTATCCAAATGAGCAAATTTTGTCAACCAGTTAAGTTACTTTCCTTCACCAAGTACAAGAGGTGCATAATACAACCATCACAAAGAAAAAAGAAATCACTTTTCTTCCTGTAATTTGAAACATGTGAAGCAAGAACAGCAAAAACAACTACCATGATGAGAGAAAAACATTTTCTTCAAAATCTCCAATTGCTTCTGTTTCAAATAATAAGAATTTTTTTGTGTGTTTCTTCTTCTTTATGATGTTTGTAGCACCTGTATTTGTCAAAGGGAAATAATGTGACCCATTTTAGGAGAGTACAAGATCGAGTTTTACAAAATGCAATGACATCAGTCTACCATGCATAATGAATCATCCTTAAAGCTGGATATTAAAAAAAAAAAGATAATAATTTAAAAAATCCAGATTAAAAAAAAAACAAATAAACACACACAAGTACCCGGTTCCAGAGTCAGGGTTAAATATGGTTTTGTGTGGTGATGCATGCGACTGCTGAGAACAACAACAAAAAAAGCAACACATTCGTTAACCCTCTCTCCTTTTGCACCTATAATATAAATAATATACAAGCCCTTCAACCCAATTACAAACACTGTGGTCCAAAATGGCACATAATGCAACTATCTTTGCAATATTATTTTTTTTCTCCCACACCCTGCCAAGATTGACATACTTAAAGCCTGTACTTTTTGATAATGTCCTGCCTGACAATGGAACGCACTGCACAATGATCCAAGCTTATCTCAATACCGGGAAGGTCTCAGTTGTTTCACAAAGTAGACAGAAATCCAAAACATATAGCTGCCATCTAATTTCATGTCTACAATATGAAAAAAATATGTTTTATTTCTTCAACTCCCAGTGGACATTAAACAGGGTTATTTAACACTAGGTATCAAATATTAGAAGTAGAAATGATACAAGACCTTTTCAACTGCATTGAAGAAAAAAAAAAAAATCTTCAGACAAACTAAAACATATTAAAAAGAATAAACAAATAAATAAATAAAAAGAAGAGAAAAACAGCTTTGCTCTCATACTCACCACCATCAAAACAACGGATATCTGACCAACCCTGTCAGCATGGACTGAACATCATGGCATCAGTAGCTTTTTTGGAGTCAAAATTTATGGCCTCTACTCCTATCTAATTCTGATCAAATTACTCTTTCATTTCAAAACACCCTCCTCTTTTCTCATAAAACTGGAAGGAAAAAAAAAGAAATTTAAGTTTGAGATTTTTTTTTTCCCCTCATTGGAATAGTTGGCCATGCTCTAATTGGAAATTAATTTTTTTTTGTGAGTCATGTAGGATCTTCCCATTAAGGCCAAGGTCGGCAGTGAAAATCGATGTTGAGGGTCAAAATTGTCGATTTTGCATTCTAGCGATATTTTTATTCTTTGACCTCTTATTGATAGTAAAGAATGCATTTTTGGGTCAAAAGTTGATTCTGAGACCTAAAATTGCCGTTATTGCACAGTGATGTAGGTGCAGAATTGTTTATTTCTCACCAAAATGCCCTCATTTCATAGCCCAGACAAGCAACTTTGCATCGGCTGGAACCCTTCACATTTACTATCGATACAAAATCTTTTCTCCTAGCCAATGGTAACCTTTCCTTTGTTCAATGTAAATTTCCATGCCCAAACACCATTCATTTTCATAGGGTTGTGAGAAACTTACATATTTCATTCTCCCTTCATAGTACTATACTTCCATATATGGACATCACGCACTGCCTCTGTGCTTGTGGGCCATGCATTGGCTGGCGAGCGAAGGCGGACTGTCGCTACTGGCTCGATGTGTGCAGCTAACGCACTCCAAGGTCGTTTCCGCTCGTAACCTATACCATGTTGAATGTCTTGCTGCTTTGTGTCTCCATGTTGTTATTGTTAGAAAAAAAGACTATGAGGCAGGCTATCAGGAAAAAAGCAAGAGCTAGAAGGCAGAGAGAACTGGAAGAACGGGAGGGGAGTCTGAGGTGTGTTCTTGGTGGATTCTGAAGTGAATAACCAGCTCAGACAGACACCCTCGTGGGAGGGACTGCCACTCACTATACTTTTAGAAAATCGTGATTTACTCTAAATGTGTTTTTATGGCAATAAAACCCAAATTTTGTAAAATTTGTTTATGGGATTTATTTGAAATTTACAGGCGGTGTGCAGCAATGTAAGATAAAGATTTTCTCTATTGCTTTTTTCAAAATTCGAGAAAGTTTTTTTTTAACAATTTTTTTCTCCTCAAAAATGTGAAAATTTGCATATTTTACATAGTGGAATGTTTAAAAAAAATAGCAATAAATACATTTTACAGAATATCTCAAAAATGATCAGACAAAATCTTTGTAGTGAATGAAAGAATATTTCTAAAAAATTTGGTGGTTTTGTGACCATTGGTTGATGAGAAATGTGGGTTGAAAAGTAGGGGAAAAATCCAAAATGGCGGCTGTTTTCATACGTTTCCATGGCAGCCATAAAGTTTTTTCACGAAAAACTACCCTACAGTAAATGAGGAACACACTTCTAACACATTTATAGCTTTAAAAGATTGTTCAACTCAAAAATATGGATTTTGGCTTTCACTGCCGACCTTGGCCTTAAATGGGACATTCACATGACTGCAATCATGTTTCAAAACCTTACACCATACACTGATATTGCCTTAAGCCCAGTCCACAGACATGGATGGTTTCACCAGAAGCTAACATGTGTGAGTGACTGCAATATAACCACAAAGTAACATCTAACCTGGTTTGTAGGTAAATTTTTGGGGATCACTTTTCTTTCCAGCACAGCTGACCACAATTTGTGCTGGCTGAGCTTTTTCCACAGTCTGGTCTTTGTAAGGGGGAACCTTACAGATTAAGTGGGTCTGAAATAAACAAAAAGAGATCCATATATAGTCCAAACGATCAGTTATAAACTTCTACCTTGCTTTTCACCTGAGAGCTTTAAGACTGCATAGTTGTCTCATTATATAAAATACAATGCAAACTACAGAAGAAAAACAAAAAGCTATTCTTTGATTTCGTTGTCTTCCTGAGTATTTGACAATTTAAAATGTTCTATAGTTTGAGAAAATGCTACATAAAATGCACAAATAAATTATTCTATCCTTCATTTTCTTTCAAATGACATATCACCTGTCATGATCCAAATAAATACAACCTGCTATTGATATCCAGTGTTAAATATATACTTTACAATTGCCACTAGATAAAACGGAGATGTATATACAATTATGAATTTATGTCAACACAAATCTTATGAAATGAAGCAATATAATTTCATATGTGGAAAAGAATATTGTTACAAAGTATGAAAATATAACACAGATGCTCAAGCAAGCGATTCCACCATACCATCTATGTTACAAAGTGCACAAGAGAAAATGTTTTAGCGACAATCAAATAGACGCCAGTCTTACCGGCTGGAAAAATTCCTGCTCTATTTCAGCCTCTGCCTGCCACAAGACAGACTCCTCATTGGAGTCCAGCTTCTGGAAGAGAACACTGGTGCCTTTATTCTTGAAGTTTTTCCCAATGATGAACAGACTGTCACCACCTTCTACGCTGGCTTCTGTCAGGCTCATGCGTGAGATCTCGGGCTGGCCTACAGGTTGTGCTGGGGAGGACAAATAACGGAAGACTTCAGGTATAGCGAACAAAACTGCGTAAGCTTTCACATCCTGTCAAACTTTGTGTACCTACCCATAACAAGGGAACACTCAAACATTTGTACAACTACTCATTTGATATCTATCCTTTGTCACTTTTTTCTTCTAACATTGCTGAGGGAAAATATTTTTCTTGGGCTCATGATATTCAGAGATATGCTTTACTTGCTCCACTAGCTTGGGTATAAGTGCTGCTTTCTAAAAAATCTTTCATAGTAATGCCTGGTCTATAGTACGAAAAGTTGATTGTTTTGCCAACAAGAATTAGGTTCAGTTTCATGACCATGTGCAAGCAAGAACTGGACATGTTGCAAAATGGATAAAAAATCTGCAATAGCTCTGACTTCTGTGAGAGATCACCAAGTTTCTTTCCCTCTAATCCTAATGGAGCTTAGGTTGTCAAAACTTACTACAGATAATGGGATTGGAGACCACTTGTACAACATGCTGACTGCCATCAGACTTCTCCACAAAACATCTCATCACCAGCCTGGCCCGTGTGTTGTTCTTCTTCTTGTCACGAGCTCGTTTGGGCCCAATCCTCCGCTCAACATCCGCATTTCTCAGCTTCAAAATACCAATGCAGTCCAGTCTGTGGATTTAGAAGGTACTCACTGTAAGAGGCCCAGTTTTTCCTAACATCTCTCAGAATATCTTGACACAAAATGCGTCTAGCCATTAGTTACTCTGCCACAAGACACTACATCACCAATAACAGCTCTGCAGCCAGTAAGCAATTTTTTCAGTCAATCAAATGACCACTTTGCGCCAGGCACATGAAATTTACACAAACATTGTCAAAAAGAGAAAAAAGTTGAGTTTGCTTTTGATATCTGGAACATGCCAGATAGAAAATAGTTTTTACAAAAATCATATGGTAAGAGAAAGCATAAGTACAAAATCTGCCTGTAATTAATGAATACGCAAACAGCTGCCGATTTCTAGGCCATTTTCAGCATCATATGCTGCATATTTACACAAGTCTCTGGTGTAACTCATTCCCATTCAAGTTTGTGTATGACCCAATATTTCTTGAATAAAACAGTGATAACAGGATCATGATCAAAGAAGTAAACAACATTTTTTTTTTTTCTTTCTTTCTTATCAGAGGCTGAAAGCAATGACTTACTTCACTGTCATGTCATTTTCTGGCAGCATCTCAATCTCTATGACTGCAGTGCCCTCAATCTCCTGCTCCATACAAGGAGTGGAGTTTTTGCCAAAGACACGACAGGCTTGGTAAAATCCATGGGGCTTGACACGGCCACACTCGTCACCAATGAACACTTGCAGCTTGGTGGGCTTAGTGTATCCAAACAGCTGTGGGACAGAACATCACATGCACACAATATTCATATGGGATCACTTGGTCTAAAAAAAAAATACATCTAATTCATATAGTCCGGAGTATTTATCCATACTATTATCAGAAGATGTTCTAAATATTTGTACACTCCATCTACACAAGTATAGCCTAGGCACAATTTCTAAGCACAATAAGAGCAAATTTCTAAGTAATAACTAAACATTACATTTACAACAAACTAGCCTTCACTCACAAAAAAAAAAAAAGCAGTTTCTTTCTAGTCATTTACAGCATCATAATTTTTTTATATGACATCGATCTAATTTAATGTCTGCCAAATCTTATTTTGATATTTACTTACATCTACCAAGTGCATTGTGACATGTTGCTATTATTTGCTTAGCAATCGCCAGTTAAAGTTACACTATCCATTCACTAAATATTACAAAAGCAAATGAAGTGACAATTGTGTACCTTGATGACAGGAAATCCTTGCTGACTCTGATCTTTGATAGCTCCTCGGCTGCCCTCTGTCTGGTAGCGAGCTCTGTGCTGGGACTCAGGCTGTTCCAGAATCTTCAGCTCCATGCCATCCAGCTTGCTGGAGTAGTAAGCCTTCAGGCTGTACTCCTTTTGCTTGCGGGAGGTGGGCTTGACAGACTGAGTGGGCACAGCCGACCTCATGGCTGTGGCTTTGGTGGTCGGCTTGCTGCTGGTGCTCCTGTAAAGTTTTGATCCTGCTTTAGTTGGTCTGTAAGCATGGCATAGAAAAGAAATACCGAGATAAATTTTAGCTCTTGTCCTGATATAAAAAAAAAGATGGAACTTGGCCTTAAAAGTTAGGGACTACTCCCTGTTGAGTTTGTTTCCACTATCTGATTCACTGCAACATCTCTCAGCTGTGCCTTATGCTCTGGATAGAGGCTCCTAGGGGCAGCAGATTATAAGTCCTACAATAAAATCTACATTAAATTTTCAACTTCACAGATGACAGAGTTTGGCTCCAGTTGTGATAATTAAATAGCAGAAATTTTACTGACCATCAAAAATAATTTCTAATGTGACTCTTTTTAATCCAGTCTCAGTCACTTACAAGAACTGTCTGTATATACACAGTGAATGCACAAAGATAATTCAAAACAGGTGATGGATAACTGTGAAAATTTCCCTTGTGCTTTAAACTATTTCTACCATCTCTTAAGACTTCTTAGCCCTCCATTTCAAAAGAACAGCACCCATATAGCATAATAATTCTAGAGCTTTTAAGCACAACAATGCAAATGTGGACAATTCAAATATAAAAATCCAGAGTAAATTTCCTGATTGTGACTGTACCCTTTGCCTGCCGATTCATGTGGGTCTGTTCAGTACTTTAACAAACACATGATAAACTTTTTTCACACTTAACCCTATCTTCCTAATGCCTATTTATCAAGCACAAATCTCCCTTAAATGAAACAGAACAGAGATCACTTCACTGGTAATCCCAAAACACATACAGATTTACGTCAAGTTTTCACATCATCTTCTATGAGCACAATACCACAAGTAAATGTGAATTCTGAAGCTGCAACAACTAGCACACGAATATTGCCAAAGGCTGTATTCTTTCCCTTACACGAGGCTTGGATATAAGAATGATGTACTCCATTAGAACTGTTTGATAATGACACAGCAGCCAAAGATCTTAAGATAGGTAAATCAGTATCCTGGAGTTGTAGTTTATGAATCAAAGTCCTCCATCAGAGAAAGTAGTTTTTCTGTCATCCTCTCCTTTGTTATAATGCCAAGCTCATAGGTTCTGGTATTCTATCCTCAGCAATTATTGATAGTATTTTTTGTTTCCAGATTTACGCTCAATTCTGTTGTACACAGAACAACACGTATTCTTTTTAAAAACAGATTTAGCAGTTTCCAAGTTGAATGACATCCCATACACATAATATGAAAAGATCAAAGTCAGTTTCCATAAGCAGACCTCCTTCCCCTGAGATATTCACTACCTATGAGCCATAAGTCTACAAAACATTCAAAAACTTGTGTTTCCTAGGGAATTTCACTTCCAAAATGTTTGTCTCAAGCCTCAAACAGCTCTTATATACCCGGGCAAGCACAAGCCTACACAGCACAGTGGCAGGCTGGTGCTGACTTAAACTGCTGTCTGGCCTCTTCTGTTTCAACTGGTTTGATCCAGACAGCTGATTTTCCAGGTCAACTACAGCTTGCCTGGTTTATTGTAAACTGTTTTTCTCTCCCCTTTTGATTTCTTGCTCCTCTGCTATTTTTCCCCCAGGCTTTCTGTCATTCACAGGAAAAAATGGGATCAGTAGGTCAGGTGCAAAAATATGTTATAGGCAAAACCCCATTGGCCCCAATTACTGGTTGAATTTTCCTGCTGAAATAGTAAAATAATGATCCACTTCACTACTCTGGGTAAGAGTAAAGTTTTTCTAGGCCAAGAGCTTCCTTATTAGCCACAGGCTTTTAAAATATGATGCTTATCGATCTCAAAAGTCACTGTGACTCAGGGGTAAAAATAAACAGGACTGTGATAAACCTTATCTGACTGCCTCAGACATCCCTTTGCTGCGCTAGCGTTAAACTAAATGCCTGCCCTGAGTTTTTCTTGTCTGCATATTGTCGCACAGAGGTTGGAATAAGTCAAAATAATCGTTCTAGTCCCTACAAATAATAAAGACGTCAAATTTCAACTAGCTGCTGATGTAATGTTAAGGTCATTGCGATAAGATGTACACTGTCCTCCTAGTTCGTCACATATCAAGGAAATTTTCATCTTCCAAAAGTGTTAGGTCATGTTGCATCATCAAAACAAAATGGTACTTCATATCTGACATGCACTTGGCCTTAACTGCACTCCTCACCTGCTCAGTCTGACATTTACATCTTTTCCTATGGAAATAGTCCCACTGGAAATACTAGATTCTAATCATAGTAAATTTCTCCTTCTTCTACAAGATTTTAACTGGCATCATATTGTTGCCAATACTATTTCTATGACTTTGTAAAAGTGACTCCTTTCTTCTCTCTAGTACACTAATTCCCCACTTGTTTTTCACTTCCATTATAGTCTGGAAAATCTTACAATAGCTAAACTATTTTGGTACCAGCATAAGAAAACGACACAAATATGCAGGTTGCTAAATCTAAATAAATTTAAAATGGCATCATCTAACAGGAATTTACAATTTGACCAACAAATTTTCTCATGCTAACAAATTCATTCTCGTTGTTGTCCCACTTCCATCTGCCTCACTCCTAATTGTCTTAACCTTGGTTGTTTAGACCAGGGGTTCCCAACCTATGGGTCATAATCCCCGAAGCCTTGGCGGGGAGGTCAAGTAGCCTTGCTAGAAATGATTTGGGATAAAATGAGTTTCAACTCATTGGTTACATTTTTTATCCTCTTACATAAATTTTTTATCCTCTTACAATGTTTTTCTTCTTTTTTTTTTGTTTTTTGTTTTCTTTCAGTTTTTTTCTTTTCCTCTCCATTATCAAAAATACAATGTAAATCAAGCTGCTGATAGTAAGGAGGTCATGTGGGTCTTTTGGGGTGGGCGTCGCAAGTGCAAAAACCTTGGGAACCATTGCTTTAGATCCTTCAGGAAACAGAAATACAAACAGAGCTGAATTATCTGATTCAAATTTTAAGAAAGCAGATGTCAAATTCTATGTATTTTATTATTCAGGTAGTTTTATTTTGTATTCTGGTTCTGACAAAATAGGCAAAGCCTTGTTGGTTTGGCACGGGGCATAAGACCTACCAGCCTGGCCCGTGCAAAAAATAAAAAATAAAAAATGGAGTAACATATATTTCCGTTTCTGATCTCATCCCACCAAATACTAGTGAAAAAGCTTGTCATAAATGATAATGATTCCATCGTAAAATGGGTTTTCACAAAGTAAAACATCTGTGGGGTTACTAAACCTAATATTACAAATGTGTCAGCATCCACTGACAGTCTGGGCAACTTGAAAGATACTTACATTGTTTCCGTAGTGGTCGTGCCAGAGTTGCTGGAACCAAAGGTGAAAACTTCTGTGCTGTTGTCCTCCTTGTTCCCAAAACCAAAGGAAAAGTTGGCTGCCGAGCTCACAGCACCCCCAAAGTCAAATGTCTGTTCTGCTGGCACTGGAGTCTGGACACTTGACCTTGCATCAGAATCCAGGGATGGCTTGGGAATTTTGATGGGGATGTTATCATGTTGCTCCCCCTTGAAATGTGTCTCATCCGATGATGGCCGTTTATGAAAGGAGTTCAGGTCAAAGAAACTGGCATTCTCTTCATCATCATCATCCACACCTTGCATGGTGTCTGATTTTATATGAAGGTCTGCTGAACGCTCAATAAGTGTCAGCTGCGTGTTGCCATCTTCAAAAGGGTTAGGAGATGACATGGGGCTCGGAGCCTCGGAATTGGAGTTAGCCGGGCTGCTTAGGTCTACACTCAGTGGTGTATGGGATCTCTTCCTTTCTGTCAAAATTTGAGCCAGGATTGAAGCCTGGCGGTTGAGACTTGGGTCAGCTCCTGTTTCTACCTCTGTCTTGTCAGATACAGAAGCCTCTGTCTTTGGTGGATTCTGCGACGGAAGAAAGCTTGGTAAGCCGCTGCTGCCCTCTGGTTTCATTTCCTTCGAGTCCACTCCTTTGGCAAAAAGGGATGAAGAGAAGGTCTTTGTGAAGGCCAGAGTTGTCAGTGGAGCAACAGAGGCCTGGACACTGGTTGAGACTGAGCTAGTAGGGGCCGGCTGTTGGAAGCTGCTGTTCAAGGTGCTGTCTAAGACAGAGGTAAGCGCACTGGTGGATGATGGCTGGCCCAGAGACATGCTGGAGTTGATGACAGGCAAACTGGCACTGCTACTGCCATTACTACTGCTAATACTGAGGGGAATGAATGAGAATGGAGCACTGGAAACTTGGGTCAGAGTGGTGGAGACAGCAGTAAAGGGGGAGCCACTGGTCAGCTGCAGATTGGCTGGGGCTGAAAAGCTTGCTGACGAATTCAAAGCTGATGGGAGGGCTGTGTAAGAAGGGGAAAAAAAAGGGCAAAAAAAAAAATTGTTTAAACTTTGTTTATACAAATTTCTTATAATCCTGAAAAACTGCTATTATTGTTAATGTGAATCAATATTTCATACTGAGCTTTCAACATCATGGATACAAGTTGAAATCTAGTGTAATGGCTTTAAGTGGAAGATAAAAACCTTAATTTTTAAATTTAATTTAATCTTAAGTGATTTTTAGTATTTCATAAAGAACTCTGACATGATCAGATTTTTAAACTTTATTAAATTTCATTTTACTCTATTTATTTTTGGTAGAGGATCTGGAATATGCAGTGCAGATAGAATTACCTTTTGTCAGAGAGCTGGCTAAAGTGGAGACAGTACTTGGTCCAGTCAACAGACTATGCAGATGCTTGTAATCTTTCTTCAGACTCTCACTGCATTGTCTGTCTGGCCTTTCCACCTTTTCCACTGGCTGTACTGGTGGTGGTGGCTGCTGAGACTGCATATGCTGCTGATGCTGCAGTTGAAATTGTTTGAGTTGTTGCTCCTCCTTCTCCTGTTCCTGCTCCGTTTCCTTCTGCAACTGTTGTAGCTCTTGCTTCATCTGCACCAGCATCTGATGCTGTAGCTGGGAGTCCATGGGGATGACTGTGAGCTTCTGGTCAGTTTGCAGCTGTTGGAGCTGTTGGGCCTGAGCCAGAATAAACTGTTGCTGTGGCTGCTGTCCTCCCAGCTGTAGGGAGACCGGCTTCTGATCTGGTCCTTTCATTACTGGCTGCTGCCCTATTAAGTGTTGTTGTTGGCCTGCTGCTGGCTGCTGGACTTGGATTGGTTTCATTTGCAGCTGCAATTTGGGCTGTTGCTGTTGCTGCTGCTGCTGTTGTTGTTGTTCCACATTCTGTGTCTGCTGCAGCAGCTGCAACTTCTGTTGCTGCTGCTGTTGTTGGTCTCTCTGCATGGCTACCAGATGGAGAGAGGTCTGGATCTTCTGGCTCTCCTGAACTGTTGATGTGGCTGTTGTCTCAGGGACTTTAGGGGCTGGGAATCCCATGGACAAAGGCTGTGACTGTGCTTGACTCGACTGGCCAATCAGGAGCTGCAGTTTCTCTCTGGTCTGTTGCAGCTGATTTTGAGGCTGAGTCAGCCTGGGGGTATTGGGCAGTGCTGCCCCTTTAATGAACAATTTGGGTGCAGGCTGTCTTGCAACAGGAGATGGCCTCTGTAGGATAAGAGTTTGCGGAGCAGGTTGAGGAGTTGTCAGCTGTGTTTTCTGTTGCTGCTGAGGAACTGATGGTGAGGGCTGGGAGAGACCAGGCTGAGAGAGCAGCTTCTGGAGGTCCTCTAGAGACATGATAATATGGGGCTGGCTAGTGGCTGCTGTGCCTGAAACTGCGGGAATCATCAAAGTCGTAAGACCACCTAGATTGGATTTTACTGCTTGAGGCTGCTCAGGGGCAGGGGGCTCAGCTGACACTATTGGCACTTCCTGTGGAATAACTATTGGTTTGGGCTCGGACACTTGGGGCATCACTTGTACGTAAACTCCCCCAGATGACTGCAGACCAGCAGCACCAGCACTGGAACTGTCCTGCAGCACTGTGAAATTCCTGTTGGAAGCAGGAATGGCTTGGGGAAGGGACAGCTGAGCAGCAAGGCTACTGGACAGTGCAGAACTGCCAACTGTGATGATTCCTGGCTGCCCCAGGAAGCTGGAGGTCAAAGATGTGGATAAAACAGAGCTAGCCACTGTGTTGATGATCTGGGGTGGGGCAGGCTGGGTCGTGACCACAGAGATCGAGGGGCTGAGGATTTGCTGCTGGCTAAATGCCAAGCCCACAGTTGACTTGGCTGCTACTTTGGGCTGGTTCATTCCCGAGCTGGCCACCACTGGCCGAGAATTAGCGGGGGAGGCAGCAATCATGGTCACTACAAAGCGAGTCTGAGGTTGGCCTGGAGTGGGGGTAGTCAGTGGGATGAGGCTGACATTGTCAGGATGGCTGGAGCGGATGCAAGACACAACAGCCCCAGGGTTTTCCAGAAAGTTGGGCATAGTCACTGTCACTGAGTTCTGTTTGTGTATCTGTTCCTGGACTGACATCTGGCTGGCTGTGGCAGATGTGACCTGTACACTGGGCATCATGCTATGACTAACCGACATGCCTGGCATGGAGCTCTGAACACTCAAACTTAGAGCTGGGCTAAAACCAAGATCACTCTTCACCTCAGTCCGCAGGGGCACATTCATAGTTTGGGACTGGGATGAAGCATCAAAGCTGACTGGTTTATTGTCCTGGTAAAATCCTGTAACCTGGCTGTCATATGCAGAATGAGCCAAATTATTCTGTACCATATTCATGGTGCTGGACTGAGCTTGGCTGCTGTGGTACACTGAATGTTGACCCACTTGCTTGTTGTCCACATTGTTTTGGCTCAGAGCATCACCAGCTTTAACAATGGACATGTGAATTTCTTCATATGAGATTCCAGAGCCCAGATTGTCAGTCTTATCTCCCAATCCTGAGGAAATGTCCATAGCTGTCTCAGAAGTATTGGCTAATGTGTCACTGACCACAGGGGTGTGATAAGAAAATGATGTGGCTGGTTCTGGGATTTTAGGAGTGAACTCTGTATCCTGAATTTGCATTGGTTGTGGGTAACTTTCACTGACCACATGGGATGTAGACATTGAGCCAAAACTGGTGGCCCCAAATTGATGGTCAACCCCAGACAGTGACACACTGCCCATGGGAGGTGTTGCTGTGCTTGAAGCAGCCAGGCTAGACTGAGTCTGTTGGCTATAGTCATACTGAAGTCCAGTCTGAGATGTCCCTTGAAAACTGCCAGATGTGGGAGCTATGTTACTGTACTGATAGTCGTCAAAACCTAGAGCTGAGCTTTGGGATGTCCCGCTGGTCATGCTTGGAGCACTGTGAGAAATGCCAGACACAGTGGCATCATCGTTAAAGCTATTGACAACAGCCTCAAGATCCAACTGAGAGAATGAATCTGAATCATCCTGAAATCCTTCATGTGAAGATGAGGGCAGGCTGGTTACTGCTGGATAATTTTCCATCACTGAATTGTTAGATGTTTTCGCAGACTCACTTATCTCTTGTCGTTGGCCTTGTGCTGTGGATGTCCGATAATTAGTCATAGTTTGAGCATGTGATCCAGTTATGGTCATATCATTTGTATGAAGCAAAACATCATTGGCATCAAAGCCTCTAAAAGACGTTGCATCACTGGCTGATACAGGTGCCTGTTGGACAGAATTGCTGAGGAATCCTTGTGCCGGCTGATGGACATTGGCAGTAGGAGTCTGGGGAGAGAAAGCTACAGAACCATTGGTTGGTGATGCAGCATTGCTGAGATAGCCTACTGACTGCTGGTCGGGTGAATGGATAATGGTAGCATCACTACTATAGTCTGAAGCCAGAGCCGGGCTCTGTTGGAAGTGCTCAGCTGGTGAAGGCTGTGGGGCCGGAGACTGCTGGCACTGGCCTGCCACTTCCACACCATTTAATCCATGTAGCTGATGCTGGGGGACAAAGCCAGGCGAGGGATTCTGGGAGCCAACCAGAGCTGCAGACTTTTGGAAACTGTCAGACCCAGCAGGTGATGGGTGGCTAAGGCTGGTGGCTGGGGAGCCTTGTTGATACTGCTGGTTGCTCTGATAAGGACTGGGCTGGTTGCTGGGATAGCCAGGATGGGAAGAGCAAGGACTAGACGGCACAGAGAAGTTCCCACACCCTGTAGCAGCAGCCTGAGACTGAGGAGTTGTGAAGTGCATGGAATCCATAGAAGAACTGGCAGCTTGTGCAGGACTCCGCTGTTGCACTTGGTAGTCAGATGCCACAGATGTTTGAGGTGAGGGTTGGGACAAAGCAGCATTTTGCTGAAATGTTTGATTGTTATATGGACTAGTTACAGATGATGGTGAATATGAATTTCCACCAATGTCAAAACCCGAGGGAGTTTGTGGTGCAGAAGAGGAGGCGACACCACTGGCTGAATAGTCATTGGATGAGTGGGCATCATGGCCAGTGGGCTGGCTGAAAGTATTCTCACTAATGTTATAGTTTGAATTGACTGACGTTTGCTGGTGAAAACCTTCTGAGTTGTACATTTGCTGGTGGGTACCAGAGGCAACAGTGTCCACTGCAGATGGCTGGGCCTGTTGATACTGCCCACTACTGGCATTACTGCTGCTCTGGTGATAGGCTGGTTCAGCTT
The DNA here is from genome assembly GCA_038406235.1 of Peronia verruculata. Classification (NCBI taxonomy): domain Eukaryota; kingdom Metazoa; phylum Mollusca; class Gastropoda; order Systellommatophora; family Onchidiidae; genus Peronia; species Peronia verruculata. The sequence goes on from JBCAUA010772288.1 coordinate 29,877, forward strand.
CATCAACATGCATTTTCTCTGGAGCTTTGAACTGCCCCTCATTATTCTCCAAGTTACCCAGAGATGTCTGATTCACATCAATAATCCCACTAAAGTCTAGTCTGCTCTCACTAGAAGAATAAGACAATGAACTGCTGGAGGAAGGAAATGATGAAGATAATACTGCTGGGTCCTGAAAGCCTGTGCTTTGGGACTGGGCAGGGGTCTGATAGTGTCCTGTGCCACTGTCAGTGTTAGAGAACTGAGGCTGGAGGGTACGGTGGTACTGTTTGTCTGTGTTGTTAAGCATGACTGACTGATATTGATTCGACGGGCCATTGTGAAAGTACTGATCCTCACCACTGGTCGAGTGAAGGCCATTCTGAAGTCCACTGGGGTTGCTGAATGAGGACGTATTAACTGCCTGAGCATCCAGGAATGCACTGGCCGAACTGCTGCTGGTACTTCCAGAGTTGGCATAGACAGAGGAGTTCTGGCCAAAGGAATCGTGGTGCTGGAGAAACTGCTGTTGTTGTTGCTGATGTTGTTGCTGCTGTTGTTGTGAATTTGAAAGCGAGGCAGAAGGAGCAGAGTTCTGCACAGTTCCAGTGCTGTAGGTCGGGTCAGAGCTGAACTGGCTGTTGTCTGGTGCTGAGTTCAGCTGTGTTGTGTTGTAGCGTGAAGAGCTCTGTGGAGGTTGCATTTCTCCGCTGCTGAAATTGTTGGGGTTGTGGATGGGACCCTTGTCATCTAGGGACATGGGCTGGCCATCTTTGTGTGTGGACTGTGGGGTGGGACAGGACAGGTAGTTGACCAGGTCAGGGACAATCGGTTCACCTTTGGTTAGATCTGAAAAATAATGATATCCAATGCAGGTATTCCGATCTAGAACATTTATGAGACAACTGCTGTCAAACACTATTTATATTAGACTGACTGTGGCTATTGATGAATGCAAAAATGTTCCATGTCAGTGCCATTCACATACAGAATCTCAAACATCTAAGGAACTGGTTTTCTATAAAATGTAACCATGGGCAAGAGGCATCATACAGATATCTAAGTTTCACTAAGGTAAGCTTGTAGGGGTTCACTTAAAAGTCAGCTGATTATGAGATGCAAAACTCCCTTGACCATACAGCGGCTTATTATATACCCTGTGTGTCATCATGTAAATGGGCATTACCATGAGTTTTAACCTATATTCAAATTGCTTCAACCAGATATAAAATTGTTTCCTAGCTTTTCTCAAACTAAACTAAAGAGGCTTATACAATTCTGTTACATTCTAACATATCAGATGTGATTTTACAATGTTTCTATCCAAGAGAAAATTTGCATTTGATATTTCTCTATGTCCATTGAACAGAAAATACAGATTGATTAAAGAGTCTTTTAATGCTACATGGCTTTTTTTTTTTTCTTAATCTGACCGACATTTTTTACAATGTGTTTTATTGAAGAATTACATTTTTCTTCAACATAGCAAACCATACGATATAATAATCATGGTCTTCTATAAACTTAAAACTTCCTGAGTCAAAACAATTCTTGTTATTAGCTCCTGGAACTGTTCAATCTGATTTCTCTCTCCATTTTGTTTTAAATCATTTTTTTAAATTTATTTATTTTAGAATTTTAATAAAACCAGGAGCAAGTATACAATCCCATTGAATATAATTAATCAAACATGGACATCAAAACAGCCATGATTTGCATAAACATCCATGTCAAACATTGAAAAAAAACAAACATCTGTATGCATGGACTATACAAACATTTATAAATTATGCAAAACAAGTCATTATGGTGTACACAATCCAACATGGAGCAAAAGGATTGCACATAATCATCTTATGTTGCCCATCAGTGTTCAATATCCAGAGAAAATTTTGTACATGAACACCTAGGGTTACATCAAACATCCTACTTACCGCATATAACAAACAAGAGTGCATATACACACTTCAGGGGTGTCAATCTGTCTACATGAAAAAGTACGAAAAGTTTCTGGCATCTTCTTTAGCAGCATGTAAACTGAAGTACTTTAATGGTAAATAATCCCAGATTTGGGGCCAACAGAGAAATTGCAAGTACTGACAGCCAAAAAGTAGGAAATCCTACTAAAGCAGGAAAATTGACATCCCTGACACTTGCATTGCACATAACACCTTTAAAAATGTGCACAAAGCATGACACAGACAAACTGGGGCTCACCGTGACTCTCATTTTCCATTGCCTTCTCAATGGCGGAGGTGTTACTGTTGATGAACTCACTCAATGCATCCTTGATCTGGGAGTTCATAGTCGCCCCTGCAACAAACACCAAAATAAAACCCATTCAGTGACCTCATTGCCAAAAAAAAAAAAAAAACCAAAGACAGACCCTTCATGATGAACATCCTCATTGTCAACAGTATCAATGCCCCTAAGCTTAGATCCCACCACAACAGACAGAATGCCCAACAGCTGGTCAACTCTGGCAAACAAGCAAACAATACCAGATCCAGTCCTCTGTCTCCAGATCCCTGAAACTGGGTCTGGAGGTCATCTCCACCACCATCACCACCACTACCACTAGCATATATCCACTACCACTAACACTACCACCACTACCAGTACACTGCAAACCAGCTAGAACTGGTCCTGTGGCCCAGCCCAGCTAATCTTACCAAACAGCTTCATAACAAATTTGCATGTGAATTAACCATCCCTTCTGCCTTTCCCTCTGTATCAGTTGATGACAACATATCTTGCCCTATCAGGTGGTCAAACATAGAAGATATACATGTCTACACTTCAGACTCACAAATTATACAAGACTCAATTTCCCTTATATGTAAGTTTCATCATGAATTTCCAGGTAGGTTTCACAAAGGCGAGAATTGCAAACACAATAATATTGTTTCTTTCTTTTGAACTTCCACAGTTATGACACATTACTCTTGTAGCAGCTGACGGAAATTTAATTCAGTGTCCCCCAGAAAAACTGCCCATAAAACCACATCTGTGAACTAAATTATTGAAAGAAATAAAAGAAAATGAAAGGTTTCAGAATCTAGACAGAAGCCCTGCAGAAGGTGAACGTGAATAGTGCCCAGAATACTTTCCTGAATGTCCCAAAATAACCTTGCTGTTATATGGGGAGGCAGGTTATAATGTACCTACTCTTCCCATTAAAATGCACGAATAAGTGAATGCTATTTTCCTGTTTTCCAGATGTCTTTTTTTTAAATTTTTTTAAATATAACAAATGTAAGAAATGGATTATCTCCACTTTCTATGGGTGGCTAGTTTGGTGAAAAAAACATTTTTGTGGGTAGTAATTTGGAATTTGGAAATTTTGCCCAGAAAACGAAGTCTCTCTCTCTCTCTCTTCGTCTGACTTTAACAGTCAAGAATTCTTCAATGTATGTAACATACACATAAGACCTTCAAAATAGAATCACCCTTATCTGAAAAGGGTAGCCATCAAGTTTTCCCAAAAAAGCCAGGGTACAGTTCAGTCACTGAACAAAAATGTAGTTTCATATCCTCTATCTTCCCCATTCCTCTCCTCCCCCTCCTCCCTCCCCCCTTCCTCGTCTATTTGCTACTATATGCAGGGATGTCAATCTGTCCCCATGAAAAAGTAAGACAAGTTCCTGGCATATTCTTTAGAAAAACCTATAACTGAATTTATGAAGTACGTTGATAGTAAATAATAATAAAGGATTTGGGGCCAACAGAGAAATTACTGACATTTAAAAAGTAGGAAATCCTATAAAAGTAGGAAATTTGACATCCCTGTATATGACAATAATAAGAAGGTACTATAAAGTCTTTGTAGAATGCAATATGTAACAAGGACTTATTAAAAGTAACTGCCGAGTGCTTATTTTCACTGGCTGCTAACGTAACTTTGAGGAAGCCGTCCTATCATTTATTCATTTCTAACAAATGGGAGTAATGATGATGGTGGTGGTGGTAGTGCTGAAGTTAATGTTGTCAATGGGTCTCTTACTATCTCTGCTCGTGGGCACTGGCAGTAGCCCAAACCTCTAGCTAGCTGCATTAAAATTGTGCCTAAACTCCATCTGTAACGTCAAGCCTGAATGAATACGCAAACACTGTGGATCATAGGGCATAGCCCCCCCCCCTCCAGCACTTTTATGTGTACCCCTTCCTTTCTCTCTTCCCAAAGACCTCCCCCTCCACCTCTGCCACTGCCCCAGGTACGCCGGTATTGAAAGATTAAAGAGACATTGACGTAATCCCAATCCAAAGAACTCGGTCAAGGCCAAGGGAAAGTTCGCCAGCAAAGTGGGTGACCTTCTGGAATATTTCGGCCCAAGAATGAAGTCGTGCGCCCTGTTGCTTTGATGCAAGCGCTGTGAACCAGTTTTGTTTGTTTATCAGTTGAGTGCGTCTGTGTGTTTGAGTGTGCGTGGGTGCGTGCCTTTTAGTCAGACTGATATCTGGTTAGGACTACATAGAGATGGCTCGATTTCAAGATGAGGACAGTAAAAATTTCGTATGAAACCAACGATCAAGTTTTGATTACACTAAAGTGATATCATTAACTATCATTCATTTGATTGTGGGTGATTTCTTACAGCTGTTGCTGCTTCTTCTAATAGTTTTGTGTTTTCTATTTAAAGAGGAAAGCCTGCGGCGGCAAAATTTGAACCAACACTGCCGACTTCGACATCTGAAGATGGGGTGTCAAAAGCGGCGAATCAGGATTGCATCAAGTCATGGAGTTTTGGGCCAGATGAGACTAACTAAATAAGGCATGAGGTAGGCTGGTAGCGAATGAGAACACTGAAGAAGCAACAAATACAGTCAACTGATCGATCAGTGACTAAGTTACTGGGTAGGTGTGCGTGAATAAATACAAGCTGCTGTGACGGACCATACTTCCGCTGATTCTCCGCCCAGTGAAAACGTGCTGAGGACAAGACGGAACCACCATTTCATCCTCAGAGATACAACTACATTTTAGGCCCCCTTCTACGATATCATACCACTAAAAGAGGCCTGGCATAACATTGGATGTTCAAGCTTCGTCACCCCACCACCCCCTCCCTTATTTTAAAGAAAAAAAGAATTATCTCAATAGAGGCGTCTCCCCCCCCCCCCCTCATCCAGGTTCTAACTTTAACAAGCGTAACGTACACACGTTGGACCTCCAAAATATATTCGCTGTTATCCCACAAAGCCAGACGTCGGGCGTCTCTGTCCAAGGAGCCAGGGCATCTTTAAGTCACAGGTATAAAGCAGGTTCTAATCTTCCTCATCCTTGGTGGGATTCAAACTCGGGCCGTTTCTGCCCAGATGTGACATCTAATCCCTCGACCACGCCGTCCTCTTGCCATTTTGTTAAATATGACTTAACTCTTAATATACACTCGCCCCGTAATTATTGTGTCTTTATCAGGCACAGCTAGTCAGAACCGGTTGACGTTGGATGCGTTCAGAAAAGTGACCTGAGGCTCTGGCAGCGACAAGTCTACTGAAAGGACGCACAGACAGACAGGTGGATAGACGGACAGGTACGGCTCAGACTACCCTCACCCCTTTCATCATCGTCGCGTAATCTCCATGGCCTGGCTAGAGACTGGTAAACAAATCATCCGTAACCAGATAAGATATGGAGGAAATGTTAGAGGGGAAGTATCACCGTGTAGAAAAAAAACAAAACATGCCAATAATAATAATAATTTCTTTTGTTTCGCCTGAGGTAAGTTTTACTTTCGGCCATGAAAAAGTTATACTTCTCAATTTCGGTCCCATTCTTGCATGAAAAAAAAAAAAAAATGTTATTCAACGTTTGCAAAAATGGAGCTAGTGCTCTTTATCTGTTCACCTGATCAGGAGCAAAGAGATACGAAGCAAAGAGGTGTGTGTGTGTGGGGGGGGGGGGGTAGCACTAGAGGGAGATACTTGAAGATATCGCAAACGTCCAATGGGCTGTCAGGACATAGCTTTGAAAGCCTCGATAATTAAGCAAAGGCAAAGACCGTTGTGATTGGACGTCTCGTTTAATCCATCTGGACCACTCAGAAATTTGATTTTCATCTTTCACCCTCCTGTTACCAGGTGGTTATCTCGCACTCGGAAATCACCACCTGTCTACTAAGTTAAGGCAGCCTTAGAGTGCAGGTCCATTTGAGGAGTGAACGCGTATAGATATAAGTGGTAGTAAGTCGGTTTTTTCTTTTCGTTTAATGAACGTTATTGTGCTCTCTGCCACTGCCACAAGAGCAGTCCCGTGCAGCCCATTCTTTCAATAGCGATCCTTCAAAAATTATTTACTGTTCACTATCCTACAAAAATAAATTCATTACTCTAACAAAAAAATAGTCTTCCATTATCCTACTAGAATATATTTTTTTTTTTTAATGATTAATTATTATCCTACCACGAAAAAAAAAAAAAAAGAAAAGCAAACAAACAAACAAACAATAGTAAGAACAACACCACCAAAATATCGAACCACCAAGGTCTAGATTCATCAAGGTCAAAAACCAAAAGATTTATACAAAGTCTGTGCTCACAAATGTCAAAATAAGGAGAATGAAGAAATGAATGAAAAACTCCAACTTTTCTCAAACTTCTCAAACAAGTTGACCGCTGAGCATCCACTGTTTGCCAAGTTTCATTCTGTTCTGCTCAGCCAAGCTAGCCCTATCTATCCTATGATTTTACTTCAGAAGCATCTGGCTTCAGCGGAAACGCTTAACAGAGCTACGACTTTACCACTATCATTTCGTTTCATTTTCCTGGAAGAATATTTGTGTCAATACCGAGTGGGCGGCATCGTACAACTCATTGTGAAACCGAGTCTCGTGACCACACAAAATGGTGCATATAGACTCCAGTGGCTTGTTGCTTGACCAAGAAACGAAACGAGCACATTAATGAACAAGTGTTTCATGAAATAAAGTTGTTTTTTTAAAAATAATTTTAAAAAATAAAATTTTAAAAATTTAATCTACATATAAAGAAAAAAAATTCTATAAAATTAAAATTATTTTTAAACTAAACAACAACAAACACACACTCACACACAGAATTCAGTCAAAGAAAATATGAAAGCTTTGGATCCCTAATGTATAAAGTTACCAAAAAGATGATTTCTGCGTGTTAAACGTGTTAACTAGCTGTTTCCATTAGTAACAATAATACTAATCATAAATTGATAAAACGAGAGCCAGTTCTTTGCAACGGCCTCTTCCTCAACTTTCAGACAGAAGCGATTGAAGAATATATTTGGACTGAGATAAATGGCACAGAATAATCTTGACATGTCATTGTGATTCGACAATATGCAGCCATCAACCAGCAGCCAAGTACATGTATGCAATTCTGAAATGCCGCTCCGTCCAGAGTAAAATCAATCCATGGGTCAGCAATGCATAAATCTGTGAAGCCATGTTGGGTATATCTCAGAACAAATGAATCGGCGATGTTCTAGACACATCGCGCTCTCCTGCACATGAAATAACACAAACAGCGCTGAAGCATCCCACTCACTTCTCAGTCTCGATTATGTCCGCATTTTTCGCATTTCACCTCCTGCACAACAGTTACAGGTGCTCGACATAGATATCGCAATGCGGTACGACACAAGATCACATTTAACACAAAAGACAGATAAAAATCTCCAGTGACTCCTCGGGAAGAAGCAGAAAAACTGGTCTGATATTGAAAAAAAACTTGCATATATCGCCCGAGCTTGGTCAGTACATCTGATTTAAGGGTCGAGTACTGTTCTGGCACTATCCTCTCAGATACAATACATCCACTCACCTTTGAACCCATGCCCCAAGTTCATCATACAATAATTATAACCCGCAGGCACATCAATCCCTACTTATTGAAAGTACATGTACACTCATCTTCATTCAAATCTCATTATTCCTTACCAGAGATTCCCTTGTTCACCATAAGACAACAGAGGGTAATAGAATATTTTGTGTTGTCCGCTAGCCTTCCGATGAAGATGAACGGTTTCATTCCCTTTTCTCCACTGCCTGCATTAAACCGTCAGCAGGATTAACGGTGTGCTTTTTGTTGTTGTTCTTGTTTACATTGCCAGTAAGTTAAAGATTTTGAGCCAAATATTTTGAAACTTAAGAGCTAATAATCTTCTCAACTAATACGATTAGCAGTGGAGTTGAATTTCATTCTCAGATGCAGATTCCAGATGAATCGTGTACTAATTTCTCAGGAAATAAATAAATGAATAATAAATAATAGACAGAAAGGAAAAAAAAAAAAAAACGTCTTTGCCAATCCAGTTAGTTATGCGTGATGTCAGTTTTCCAAAAGTCCATCTTCCTCTGTGCCCTTATGCGATGTACACGTCTTTCAACCTCCTAGTGGAGGCTACCTCGCCTGCCCTTATGCTGCACACTAAAGGACCAATATACTGTCCCCCTAGCTGCATTTCGATACTGGGAACATCTTGATATTTATGTCCCATCGAAGCTGACTAAATATTTGTGACGAGTTTGTTTAAAGATTCCAAAGATTTTAATTACTCGAGTTACCAACTACTGTACTACGAATTGGTTTAAATTAATTCCCTTTCAGTTTCTAATATACTCTTGAAAGTGTTCATCACAGTTACCTATTGCAGCTCAATTAATACTAGTTTCAGAACTAGAGCAGCGCTCCCGAGACTTAACGAAATATCTCAATCTAATTACCAGGCCAACTGCGGCTGGCGGATATTTTCATCCGCTTGACTTGTCCAATTTTCTGTTCTAAGTGCAGACATTTGCGGACAACGTCTGCGTCTTCAGACGATCTGGTCCTACTGCGCTTTGACATTGTTTGCTGGAGCGAATGCAAGAAGATTTCTGAGGCGGCAAGACTCGCCAGCCTTTTATATCTTCAGCTCCCTGCCAGGTCATGAATGACTGGATGGAGAGAAATTTGATAAACAAAATGCGGTCAGGACAGGTGGACGTAGTTAAAGAAAAGACTACACAATAGCGATATTAATAGATAAGCGTACGAGATGGCGCGCTGAATGAAAACAGTATCGTCTGTGAAAACTGGGTCAAGCAACCGGTTTGAGTCGGCGGGCGTGAATCGGGGACTACCAATCGGGTGGTGTGTGCTAAGTTTGGCCGGCCGGGAAACTCCGAACTGCGTTGCGCCGGATAACATTAAGGCACCAAACTATGGAACATTTTTCGTCAACAGAGCCTTTGACGTCGCGAGAGATGTGATAAGGAAAGGCCAGGGGTGGTGAGCATTCTACTTTTCCTAACAATATATTTATATTGTTGTGATGACTCAATATTGTTTGGACCAGACAGGAACAATGCTGCTGGAACTGGTTCTCGCCGAGCCCGGTGGAATGTGCTTGTTGAAGTGGTTGTTATTGCTTGGTTTGCGAACCATAACTATAAGTGTGATTGTTATCTAACAATGATTTCACCTCATTCCGTCAGCCTCGTACAACCTGGCCCGAGAAGAGAACCAGATGGGGTCAAGGGGTCAAGTACGAAATTCACTTCATTGTTGTGCGCATTCGCATATCTTTTCCACCTCCAATAATCCTTTCTCTTTGCCAGAAGCTCAGACTGACAAATTGTTTTGTTCGGTTTATTTAAATGCAAAAGATATTTTCGTTTATTTGTCAATACGAGAGTTGTTTATGGAATGTATTTGTGCCACTGTTGTCTTTAAAAAAATTCAATAACAATTGATTTTGACTGTTGAAACAAAACAAAAAAGTGCATATCCTCATGCACTTCTATAAGAATTATAAGTCGCCAGCGATGCCAATAATAATAATAATAATTAGTAAATAAATAAATTATTACAACTCGAGCACTTATATTTTCACGTACTTGTCAACTTGTTTTCGGTCATCCAACTCCCCAAACTTCCTTCCCAGCCCCTACCATCCCCCCTCCTGACACACACATATTCACACCCGAGATAACTAACCACCCCCCCCCCCTTTCCCTCCTACTCGGAGGCTGAACGGCTAACAAACAACGTAATGTAATATTTATAAAACTAAATGTGTAGAGAGCTAGATAATATTATGTCACCCATGGTTAAACAGTTGATCCATGGTGCCACATGGTGCTGGCATAGATCTGCTGGTTTGCTTGCCTAGTGCCCACAAAGTGTAGTTCAAAAGATGGGTTCAGGCACTCACACCGTGGTTTATTTTGGCTTAGAAGAGCGGGGGTACCAAGGTAAGAGGTCTGTATTATACTGACATATAGTGGTCAAAACGAACCAAAGTCAAGCAGGGCACTGTGTGCCCCGATAAAACTTGAGATTAAGCCCGAATATGGAGCTCGGGCGTGGAAGGGGGGGGGGGGGGGTAATCATCCACACCAGGCTGAAAGACATAATCAAACTGAGGGGTGTAAACGGGGACGCCGTGTCCTATTAGCTAGACGTCTGCTCCTCGCATCGCAGATTCGAATCCTACAAGGGGATGGGAAAGATGTAATGTTACTTCATTTTTATTTTTCAGTGATTCAACAGCCCTCACTGGCTTCTTGGGTAGTGAAGCCCGACATCTAACCTTCTCGGATAACGGCGACGTATTATTTCAGAAGTTCTCTCCGTATATCACGCCCGTTAGAGAACCCTTGCCGGTTAAAATCGAGTGAAGAGTAGGCGGAGACATCATTATCCGGGCACTTTTGCAATTTCCATTACCTCCTACCCCACAATACATTCTCACAGAACTGGGGCCGTACTTACACCGACAATATCCTACATTCTCCACACTAAAAGCGTGCGTATTTTCTTGTAGTTAAATGTGTCAAAAATACGGAATTGTGGGCTGCAAAACAGTGTTACAGCATTCTAGAGAAGGGAGTTGTACACGTGTCAGGGGTTGGTCACACAAGGGTCAGGTACTTTTGAGCGACTGTCTTGACAAGGATAATAATGAACAGCAGCATGCCAGACGATTTCTTCCCATTCACGATAACATTATATTTTATTCCTGGATTTCTCATCTCATCTCCCTCTGTCTCTCTCTCTCTCTCTCTCCGTGTGTGTCTAAAGTTGTAGGTTTTTGGTTAAGATGCAATTCCTTCTATTCAGCTACCATTGCTGGTTTACTACCATTGCTGGCAATCGCTGGCATCCCCATACATGTACATACAATCCCGATATTAATATTGGACGTGTCAAAGACAAGACAGATCTGCAGTGCATAGGCTCATCATTCATCACTTTCAATTATATTTCCCCCAAAATGATGTCTCATCATCAATTTATTATATACGATCATTGTGTATTCTTGAACCTAGCTAAGAAGTCTGAGACAAAGTTTCACAGATTTGATCGTCGACGTCCAGAAAATCTGGAGATATTGAGAAGTTTAACCTGGGGTCTGGAACAAATTACATAAAGACGGTATATCAACCTGGGCTGTGCTTCTACATGCATCCACAGGCGACTGAAATCACCCAGCCCCACTTGATCATTGTAGATGGCAAATTGCCCAGAGAGGGTGCAGACTGGTTATAAATGTATAGCTTTTTCTTACAAATTAATGCCTTTTTTATCTCCTCGTCAAACGCGATGGTTCAGACTAATGCCCCTCGCCCCCCCCCCCCTCCCTCTCTTGTTCTTTTGTTGTTAATTAATACGACAGATCGCTGGTTTGAGAACAGTTCAATCACACAACTGCTGACTGTTTTAACCATTAGAACTAAAGGGCAATGGAGGATAACTATACCACACTGAAGCACAGACAAGTACTGATTACAACATGCTCTCACATGATCACCTTTTTTTGAGTGATCAGTTTAAAATTAATCATTTTAATCGAAGTAAGCGACTTCTCAATGTTATCTAGTCTTATGAAATCCGCAAAGTAATGCGAGTCTCTCCTTCCTATCCCCCCCCCCCCCTCACACACACAGACACATAAAAAAAAAAAATGTACGATAGATCTAATATTTCAGGAATGCACAAACATAATGTAGCACATGTCAATCTGACACCCGTTGAAAACTCACACAAAACAACAGCAACGCCATGCAGCGATAAGCAAGAATGTACGGGACACATACAAAGACATTTCCTGATACAACGTGACAAGTTACAATGAAGGATGTAAACAACAGGCTACCGACCCTGATACAGATATATAGATCCCGCTGCCAGCACAGAAAAGTACATGTATATCACACATAGGTCTAGGCTACATAGTTATGTATGAGCTATGATTAAAATTTATAGACAGGCAGTAACACAAAACCTAGGCCCAGTTGGTTCGACAGATCTCATGACCATAACTACATGTGCGCGCATAAACGGCATGACTAATTTAATGAGTGTACTGACTTGTTCTGCTGAACTTGTACTTCTATCTTTAACGGTATCGAAGAAAAACATGTTCAATGTTACTTCAACTCTTAAATGTTTCCGCCGAAGGGCTCATCCCTGAGTAGACAGAGTAGGGAAAAGTAGAGTAGGAGATAGAGACGATAGGGATTTGTACATACCAAGCAAAAATCGGAAGGCAGACCAAAACAACGCATGGTTATGGTTTTTATAAGCTTTTCAACCTCCTGTAGTGGTGGTTATCTCAGCTGTCCACAACCGTGGTCAAAAAATAATAACATAACACTATTGTGTCATGTGATCACGTTCACTGACTTCAATCTCTCCAAAACAACGCAACGACACCCTCAGACCTTTTAACACCTTTTGTTCTCCAAAAAGTGAAGACAGGATTTTTTAAGACAGGATTTATTACTATTACTATTATCAGTTGTTTTATTTCCCTCCCCCCCCCCCCCTCCTTTTTTAAGACAGGCTTTTTATTATTATTTTAAACATTTTTTTTTTAAACAAAGAACCGTCGAGATAACCTCCACCAGGAGATTGAAATATGTACATAGAACGTAAACGCCATGCAAGGAGGTCATGGGTAACGATTGTGTGCAGCTACAACACTGTGCGTGCATGTAAACAGTGGCTGCGTGGAAAGAGGGGGAGATCTGAGAGGAGAGTACACATCATGCATGAAGGCCTGCATGCTGTGACTATTGCAGTGGACGGGAGAGTAGCTTGTTTATCGAAAATCAATCGGGATGAATTCGTGAATTCAATATGGCATTCTGATTTTCAATGGATCGCAAAATGCAGCAACAAAAATTGGCACCGAGTAAAACAAACAAACATTAAGTTTCAAGACATATAGAATGTGCCCAAATTTAGACCTGAATCTAAAATAATGTATGGCCGTGGAGAAAGAAACTGAATAAATAAATAAATAAATAAATAAAAATAACAAGGTGAATTTCAAACATTCCTGGCATAGATGCACACTATCAACTGCATTCAATTCAGACATGAAATCTGGACAATGAACAGTTTTGAGGCAATACGCCCCCTTAAACTTTGCGATCGCCAACGGGAGTAGAAGTTACAGAGGAAACTCTCATGAAACTCACATTCCAGGCCAACGTACCTGTACGTATTTAACCGTAAACAGAATGTCGTTTCAATTCGATCCAGTCCCAATAGGTCTTTACATTAAGACATTGCTGCTATTCGGAACTGGGTAGAAATTAACCCTCCAACTGCCGAATGAAACTGTCAATGTGTAAGAAGGACTGCTATGATGATACCATGGTAAAAAAAAACAACCAAAAACGACAAGCTATGCGTTAAGGAAATGCATTAAAGTACCATGTTACCGCACTTTTTTATTTATCTATTTTTTTTTTTTAATTTATTTTATTTATAGTGCGAAGAATGAAGACCCATTGGGGGGGGGGGGGGGGCCTTAGCGCTTCTAGAGTTAAAACAATTATCACTGATCTGACCTAGATCTAGAATATGTTCTCACGACCTCATCAGCTACAGCCGTCTCGTCAGATCAGTCACTGGTTTGTCCAGCACAGATAGCAGCCAACTCTGGTACATATACCGCCACTAGCCTGGAACAGTTTTTCCTGGTGTGGCAGCCAAGCAGTTGTAAACAACGGTACACCACTGAACCTCTGCTACCCGCCATGGCTTAACTCGGTCAACTGTTTTTCCACAGGAATCTGTTATCTGGTTTACGGGTTTCCAATATCAGTTTTCTCATTGACTGCCTCTGAAGAGTTTAGTCTTTCTAAAGTCCGGGCGCTTGGGTATCTTGATTGTTTTCTAGTCTATCATAAACATTAATTTACGCCACAACCTTTCGTTGTTATGCTACAGTGATCAGGATGTAAACACAGGCGGACCTACACAGACAGCTGCGTGTGGCACGAGTGACTTATATCATCCTCTAAGGTTACGTATCTTCTGTTTTACACACACGGAATCAGCCCTGTCTTTCGAATGTCCATGCGCTTGAATATCGTGATTATTCTCTGCATATTCTACGTTAAAAATTTAGGCTCATAATATTGTGTTGATATTGACCAACCAATAGTGGTAAGTAATCACAGGTAGACAGCGCGTAAACATTGGCGATTTTCACAACATACAAGCATATTATACGTATCCTATACTTCATACATACAGTCTAGTCTTTCTAACGCCCATGCATTTGGAAGAAGTGATTGTTTCCAAGAATTTATCTCACAGTGTTTTATTGCTATTGTACATTGGCCAGGGTGTAAGCGCAGGAGCACAGAAAATGCCACAGCACAGGTTACTTTCACAGCACACACACCACCCATCTAATCTAGCTGTGCGTGCACTTGGAAACTGTAGCTGCAATCCTTCCCTCCAGGTTTGTTGTTATGGTATACTGATCAAGAAGTAAACACAGGTACACAGACAGCGCATGTACACGTAGCACGGGCTACCTTACAATATGAGCCTTGCTGGGAAGATACGTATCGATAAACCCATACCTGTGTCCATGAAGTTCGACAGCGAAATCTCCAAATGTAACAGCAGTTGTAGGACTTGGTACTGGTCCTACCTAACCTAAAGTGTCAGTCATCCTCCGAGCAGTGTGTCGTTATGCCTCTGGCCAGTCTGTACACTGGACCGTTACCAATACGATGGCTGACTCAACCGTCTGGCCAGAGTTGTAAACCAAGTTGTTACACGGTGCAGACAGACGGTGCGAAGACTGATCTATAACAGGCCAGGCTGCCTATTAAATAGCTCAACATTATAAGTTTTCAGTAGCTTCACAGAGGTAGCAAAGACATCGACTGCTTTATTCACTGTTTCGATAACAGACCAGAGATCGGCAGTGCGTTGCTTGTCCATTGCGCAGTCTCAATCAGCCATGACTTCTTTGTTACCCGAGTACTACAAATATATTTTCTTCTAGTGCTTACTCTTAGACTTCACTGTCAGTCATCCTCATTATGCCATGCCCAAAACCATTCTCCACATTGGACGTCGGTCGCTACCAATGCCATGACTGATCCTTACTGTCTAGTCGGGGTTGTCAATGAAGTTGTCACGGTATTACAGGGGAGACAGACTGCTCGCGTTATACGTAACAAGGCGGGCTTCTTGAATACAAAAATGTATGTCTATACCCACTGCAAAGCTTTCACAGAAACTGATTGCTTTATTCGCAGGGGTTCAATAGCAGGAGATCAGTGGGCGCTGCTTTTCCAATGTACATTAGCGTTCCTATTCGGTGTCAGTCAGCCATGACGTGAGAGCTATACTACATGTACCAGAGTTATGCTGGTATTTATGCTCTCTGCTTCAATGGTGCCACCTTACCAATCATGGTCAGAGCCATGAGCCAAATCATACAGTACTGTCCACCCTTCTCTCCCCCTCCCTTCCCCATTCCCTCTTCAATCGCCCACCATGTCATTTGTGAATGTAAGCAATTATTGTCTGCGTGTGAGGAGCGGCTTGGGGGAAGGGGATGTCTAACCTCCTTTTCTCCCCCCCCCCCTCCCCTTTATCCAACATGTCTTTATCCCCCCCCCCCTCCCCTTTATCCAACATGTCCATAATATGTATATTTTTATCACATTGTTTGAGTCCGAGGAGGAGTCGTCACAAAGTGATATCTTCGCTACTATGACATATAGAATCTACACAGTGCACACTTGGCCCACACAGATGTGGAATCGATCTTCACATTGCAAACATTCCGGGGCTCCAAGCCAGTAGACTCCCACTGCATCACGATCGCAACATTCTCGGTCTCTTTCTCCCTTCCCATACCTCAGTGGCTGTCGCCCAAACCATTGTTCTCTGAGTCCAAACAAGAGGTCTGAAGGAGGCAGGGAAGTGGGAGGTGTGTGGGGCCGGGTATGAAACATGGTATTAGGGACTTCTGACTCATTGAGAGTTGAAAAACTTGGCTTCCATCTCTCTTATTTGCACTCGCGACCCCCTACTAAAAAACTTGAAGCCTTCACGACCATCTATCTCAGCAGCTTGACTTATATTTTATTTCCTGTGATGGGGATGGCAAGAAACACTGAAACAAACACAAAACAAAAACAAACAAACAAACAAAAGTATATAGGAGCATAAAAATGTGATAACTGAAAATAATTTTATTCCAAACCGCCTACAGCGAGGCTTCGCCACCCTCAAGGGGATCACAACCCCTGGTCTCGATCCTCTCGTCTCAGATACAGAAAATAAACACGCAATCAGAGGAACGGACATTAATAAATATGCTAAAAGACCGAGTCGGGGACAGAACGATCATGACTTTGACAGCAGGTCAGACCGTGTCGCAGAAATGCCAATGTTTCTCCGTCACTCAAACATTCTAGATTGTTTCATATAATAATATGTATTTATTTATTTTTAATAATTCTATCCCACATAGCTAGGTAATAATTATGTTTCTCTCTCCCTGTCTCGCTGTCTATGTCTACCTGCCTGTCTGTCTCGCAGGCTGAGTATCTGTCTAGCTGCCTGTCTATCCGTCTATCTGCCTGTCTGTTTTCTGGATCTATAATTTGTTGAATTATTTATTTATTTACTTATTTCATTTTTATTCATTTGGGGGGGGGGGGTATGTGGATGATATTGTTTCTTAAGTTAGTTATTGTCATTCCAGTTTTACCCAAGCAAATGATGTTTTTTTTTTTTCTGCACTATTCTTGGCAATATCGTAATCAGCGTATTACTATGGCGCTGGGTATGACGGTTCTGTTGTTGAGGTTGTTGAAGTTATAGTACTTGTTGGTTCAATGGACCAAGCTCAGCTTGACGAGATGAACGAGTCACGATAACCGCCCGTCCAGTTACTTTCCTTTACCAAGTTCAGGCGCTCTAAAATGGGCATTGTAAAGATGCACTAAGTCCATTTTTACTCTTGATATTTTGAAACACGCGGAACGGAAAATTCTTTAAACAAAAAGAAAACAAAACAAAATCACATTGATGATAACGATTTTTCTCGTCGTAATCATTTTTCAAACACAATTATTTATTTCCGGCGTTTTAAATAACAAAGGCATCGAGTTCTTGTCTTTCTATAAGGTGTTTGCCACAAATCTCTTTGGGAAAAGGGCAGTAACTTCGCTGGTGTAAAAAAAAAAGCCAATGACAATGAAAGTGAAGAAACTTAACACAGGGATGTAAATGGCCTCTGCAAAAAAAATCTGACAGCATAGGCCCCGGCCAGGGTCAACCCGAAATCGATTTTTAGACAAATTTATACCCTACAAATGGCCTCCCCTGAAAAGAAATTAAAAAAAAAAAAAAAGGCATGCCACAAACTCTTGTTTTCTTCTTCAAATTAGTACTAAGATAAGCTACAAGTGTCACAT